>JBCAUG010712781.1:0-13126 GCA_038406175.1 Haplosyllis leylae
TTGCCTGAAGTAATTGCTTCACTTTGCCAATTAAACTAGACTACCAGGACACTGTGAATTTAGGCCCGCACAGTGTCCGTAAACTCAAACAGAGGCTGGAAACACAAACACTAACTGAGGCGATCCGATCACACAGGAAAAACAGATTTTGGATGCTCATTTTTTTCCAGTAATGGAATAGACAGGGAGTTTGCTTAAAGGGCTACCCAGATCGAGTGAAAGCGAAAAATAAAAGGACTATATAGGTTCATATCAGTGATACCCACACCAAGCGAAAGCCAAAGCGATGTAGCTTCCTCAATGACTTATGGACCCATCGGAGCGAAATTGAAAGCGAAATCGCTTTCGCTCGGTGTGGGTATTCCCTAAAAGCCTTTTTAACTTGCGCTTCAAACATTTTCGTGGGTGGGTTTGTACTATACCTAATACCTAAACTTTTCTCAGTGAATGATTTCTGTTTCGGAATCCACAAAAGACATGTTTGCCACTAGAAAGTGGAAGTAGATATAACTAACACAGAAATTGGTAACGAAAAAAATTAAAATTTACAGCATTGCAAATGACTTTTTAGATTGACCACCCGCTATGGGAATAGATGAAAAGAATGGAAAACCTGAATTGAGGATAGTGGCTCCTCCTCCAGGGGCTACATTTCATCACGATGATATTGTTCCTCCAACGCCAGGTAAATAACAGCATCCTGCAAAAGTTATATAGTTCATTTTTCTAGGCTGCAATTGATTTTTTTTACTTGGCTAAAAAAAGTGCTAAATAAATAAATTCGGCACTGAATACTGCACCTCCCTCTCAATAATTGGTACGCGGCCATATATCTTACTGTAACCGAATTCGTAGCAAGCTGGAATCAGCATACGAAAATATGTACAAGTGTCCATAAAATCTTTTGAAGCTCCGTCTGATATTTGTGACGTCTTTATAATTTATTGTGTGAGAATCTGAAATGGATCGAATCCCGTATCTTGTAAGGGTTAAAAACAAAACCTCATAATTTTCACATCCACATGAATATATACACAGAAGATTCTTAATTATTTTTCATCATGTTGATTTCGGTACGTAGGTACTCCTTACGTGGACGAGAAGGATGAAAACCAAGTGCGTGGAAACTGGACGGGGAAACTCGACTTCA
Organism: Haplosyllis leylae; assembly: GCA_038406175.1. Classification (NCBI taxonomy): domain Eukaryota; kingdom Metazoa; phylum Annelida; class Polychaeta; order Phyllodocida; family Syllidae; genus Haplosyllis; species Haplosyllis leylae. The sequence continues at coordinate 1,151 of JBCAUG010712781.1, forward strand.
TTCTTTCCTGTCTCAGTTACGCCGTGGGCCTCGGCAACGTTTGGCGCTTCCCTTACCAATGCTACAAAAATGGCGGAGGTTAGTTAGTATCTTTCATTAAAAGTGGTGTGCCAAACGGATAGAAACTTTACCTACACGTTTGTTTTCGATGCTGATTAGAAGATACAATCAGAAGACTGGCACAGGACTGGTGTGAAAGTTTTCATTTTTCTATCATCTCTTCTTGTTTACCACAGTCTGCGGTCCCACTGTAGTTAACATTTATATTCGTGAAAAGTTTCGCGTCGTTGAAGGATTCCGAAGTATAGAATTGTTCCAATCTTCCTTTCCTTTGTTTGAGCATGTAAGTTTGACCCATGCAGTCACTAGTCAGTAACAACGATAACAATATTTTACTCTAAAATTGTGATATACGTCTTATATTCATCTTTTAAGTGAATTCAGCCTTCCAGATTTTCTCTAGTTTAATTGCAATGACAATCGCGTAAATCGGTAGCAGTGACGCAATAGACGTAAAGATTGCGGTAGATTTTCTTGCGAGCACAAGCTCAAATTGCTTGCTGAAATACAAGGTTTTTATCAATGTCAAATGGAATGAGTGAGAGTCAGTCCGATGTTTACGCAAAGAAGTCAAATCTTATTGCGAACCACTCGAAATATTCCTACATTTTTCCAGTGAGCAGGGGCTCGCATAGACTATCAGATTATGAAGGGCTCATTAACAAATATTTGGATATTTGACTTCGCAATACTATTCGAGCATGGCCGGGTTAACTTTGTAAATATTAATAACGTACAGCTGATGCGTAAGGTGGTTCGAGACAGCAAAAACAACAATGCCATTCAGTCAAAGGTGTACTATCCACATAACACACTAATCACAAAAACATTTAGAATGGACTGAAAATTTATTTCTTTTTTATAGACCTTAACATGTCATTGACATTGAGTATCCTTAACCTTCACCGTTTAAGTGATAGTTACTATAATTTTGGTTTACACTTATTTCATCAAATTTCATTATAAAATGTCTATCTGAAGTAGATCCAGGTAATCTTTTATAAAGTGACAACTCTCACTTAAGCAATCTTTAGCGCAATGCAAAGATATGGAACTAAAGGTTAAGTCAAATATGTTGGTTTTATTGGTTAGACCTTGACTTAATGACCTTGATATTCAAACGTAGCCGAGATAGGGTCAAGATGTATCAGTATACTCAGGTATAGCCTAAACAGACACACAGATAAACTTGACTGAAATTATTGCTCACCGGCATACGTGGATGGTAATTAGATCTGAGTGCGAAAACTTGTATCATTTTTTAATGATTTGCAAATTGAACTACACATCAGACAACTTCTTTTAAAATGATATGGAACATTTTAATAGCCCAACCACAGTGACCAGATAAGTCGCTCTGCTCTTGAGGTGGCAAAATGACAAAAAACAATATGACAAGCACGATACTTGGCGAAAATACCAAACACAATTATTTACTAACACCAGAAAAAGTCGATTCAGGTAAACAACACACACTGGTTTCCAATTTGCTGGCAGTTATTACATTTGACAAGGTTAGCAAGTGTTCTGTGCGGCCTGTAGAATTTTTTTTCAGCGTATGTGCGTCAAATGTGACTTTCCGATTTGAAGGAACACATTGCTTACATGAGCATTAGTTTTTAGCACAACTGCTGTTATAACAGCTTTCCTTAAGTAAAGGCTTATTCACAGGTACCGACACAGACACAGATAAAATTTTAATTCTGCCCGATAAAGTTTAACATTGAGCCAATGGATCGGACCGAAATTCGGGCTAAATGGGTCTGGAACCCATTCAGCCCGTCAACCATTGGCATAATGCTCAAAACTTTTATCGGACCGAATTAAAATTTTATCGGTGTCTGTGTTGGTACGTGTGAATAAGCCATAATAGAAAGCCGGAAGCCCTGTGTGACTTTTGTCATTCACGCTATTTAGTCCATCGGATTGGGGGACGCACCGTAGCCCCTCCCCACCCATAATTTTTTTCGGTATCTTTTTTTCGGAAATAGTACTCAATCTTTGATATGGTTAATCATATTTAAACCTGTAACTAAATTAGCTGAAAAGCCATAGCGAAGTGGTCTGGCCAGGAATTTGCGAACATTTAATTATTAAACCCTTTCTATACCTGAACGCTTGGTTGCGGCCACTTAGAATTTTTTCCCGATTTCAAAAATTTCATCAGATTTCAAAATTTTCAAAACCAAAATGTGTTTCAGGCAATTCTGAGCAACTTTGATTTTTGGACACCTTTCCCCCCCCCCCCCCCCCACCAATCATTTTATTTTAACGTTCTTTTGAAGAGTGTCACAATGCGCAAATTAATATGTGTATTTCTTTTTGACAGGCGCGTTTGTACTCCCGTTCATGATCATGTTATTTGTGACTGGAATACCTCTCTTCTTCCTGGAATCAGCATTCGGTCAATATGCGAGCTCTGGTGTCATCTCCATCTGGAAGGCTAGTCCAATATTTCAAGGTATTGTTCAATGTCATATATTCGTCATCGTGTGTTAAACTGCTATTTGCTTTCGGCTCAGACATTTCCGACACCCTTTATTTAACTGAAATTGTTATTTTTCATAAATTGAGAAAGAGTGTTTGCTGAAATATTGTGAGAACTTGCTAACCGTGTAGGATATGCTCTTTCACACTGCACGGAAAAGGGACCGGGATAGGTACAGGGAATGGACCCAGAAGGAACGGATCCTAATATATTATACAGAAACATTGACACTGATCCTAGACAGGGAAAGGAACCAGGATCCATTGTTTCCTATGGTACTGCTCCAGTTCCCTGTACCTGTCGCGGTCCCGTTCCCGTACAGTGTGAATAAGCCACTAGAGTACATTATATATAACAGTTTAAGATATTATATTCTGAACCCATTCCCTGCATTTACATTAATGCAGTGTTAAAATTTTCACTGACTCTTGATTCACACATGTGCCACCAAACACCACACTGCATACAACACAAATACCGAATGAGATGCCGCCCAACACAATGCTGGTAGACATTTTTGTTTAGTACTTTTATTGGCGCATAATTTGTACATATTTTTTGTTACAGGGATCGGGGGCGCCATGTTTCTGGTTTCGTTCTTCGTATCTATCTACTATAATGTGATCATTGCTTGGACGTTCTTCTATCTCTTTGCATCCTTTACTACTGATTTGCCATGGGCTTCCTGCGACAATGAATGGAATACTCCAGGTAAATTTGGTTTCCAATGAAGTGGAATAAATGGCAAGCAGATAAGTTTTCATCACTTACATTATTTCGCACGGGAGTGGTATTGCATACGTGCTACTGAGTGGAGCGTACCGTCTTACAAATGAACATCCTACATTTGTACATACTTATTTTTAACTGTAATATATTGGGAGTTAAAACCGCAATAGTGTGGCCACTTTTAAGGGTCTCTCAAAGGGACTTAAATTAGTCGCAATAAGTTTACATTCATTTCATGAAATGTTCTCTAGCTTGCCGTGTTCGAGGAGACCCTGCCAGTCAGAACTGTTCCCTTTTCAATGGAACCTGGTACAATGACACGTGTTACACAGTGGATAGTGTCGGGGAAGATCAATACAATGCCGTCCTTCAAATGGTCAACACGTCAGGCTCTAGTCGTGCAGACAATGATACCAAAAGTCCATCGGATGAGTACTTTCAGTAGGTTACCAATTTGAGTTTGATTTGCTCCAAGATAAATTTACGTAAAAATTAACAATTGACCAATGCAACGTAAAATTGTGCTTAAATATGAGACTTCTCATTTGATGATTGATGTTTTCAATCTTCAGTCGCTACGTGTTGAATATAAGTGAAGGATTTCATGACATGGGTATCATTCGCTGGCAGATTGTTCTTTGTTTGCTGCTGGCCTGGTCACTCGTTTGTATTCTGATGATCAAAGGCATCAAAAGTTCTGGTCGCGTAAGTAGATATTATTGTTGTTGCTAAATTAAAAGAAATTACCCTCATAGCAATTATCTGATCCGCGTCCTACGAATTTATACTATTACTTATTTGTTCATTTTAGGCTGTGTATTTCACCGCAACATTTCCTTATCTTGTGCTGATAATTCTGTTGATCCGAGGTCTGACTTTACCAGGATCTGTAGACGGCATAGTTTACTACATAACACCACAATGGGACAAGTTGCTGAATGGAAGGGTAAGTACAAAACTAAGTACGAGAGTCAAATTTTGAAAATTTGACGATTTGTTAAGATCTAACTCCCTTGATCAGTTGTATTAAATTAGGTAAATAAATTCGCTGTAGAAATACTGACATGGATAGAGAAGTGGCACGGTGCTCGGACATCTATTTTTACTTTAGCATATTTTGCTGTTATTTTTACAGGTTTGGGGAGATGCCGCTGTGCAGATATTTTTTTCACTTGCACCCGGCTGGGGTGGACTGATCACACTGTCTAGTTACAACAAATTTAAAAATAATTGCCTGAGGTATTAAACGTGTTTAAATTGGTTCAAATTGGTCAAATGGAATAAGTTGTTACTTGTTGTAGCCAAGTAGTGATAATGTTTTCAACCTTATCAAATTATTTTGTAGAGACACATTCTTGGTGTCGATAGGAGATGCCGTGACATCCATATTTGCTGGATTGGTTATATTTGCCATCCTAGGATTCATGGCTAGTGAACTCAATACGACAGTAGACAAAGTTGCGGATGAAGGTGAAGTTTTTTTGCTTTCCACAGAATTTCCTTTTTCTTTGATGGCAAGTTTTCGACAAATGAAACCTTTTTAGTTCGAAACTGTTAGGAATGGCGATGGACAATATTTTTTCCACGTCAACGTCAGTGACAGCGATCTTTACTTTTGGAAATAAATGCTTTTATTAGGAGCTGGATTGGCTTTCATTGTGTATCCGGAAGTTGTCACGAGGCTTCCTGCTTCTCCGTTATGGGCCGTTATGTTCTTCTTGATGTTGATAACACTTGGTCTCGGGACACAGGTAAGGCATTTCTTTGGTTTGAAACAAAATCAAATTTGTTCGGAAATAATAACCACCATTTACATTGAAATTCAATGCAAAAATATTTTCCAGTTTGCCATTGTGAATACAGTACACACAACAATAATTGACATGTTCCCAGCCTTCTTCCGGAAAGGGCACCGGCCGAGTTACCTTATGATCTTCTTGTGTACACTTGGATTTATTTTAGGAATATCGTGCACATCGCAGGTACATTTCGGGCTGAACAACCCCTTTGGAAATTTACCTTACCTGCTTTTTGAATAAATTCCTATCTCATTACTAGTATTAACTTGATATAACGTACAAGAAATTCATGCGAAGGGTGGTAGTTTATTATTAAGTCTCTTGCTTTAGTCTCTTCAATTCCATCCTGCTTTTGTTAGAGGATAAAAAGATCAAAATGGGATTTAAGGTGTCCGATCTCTCGATTTTGTAGGGAGGAATGTATATGTTACAGTTAATGGATTCTTATGCTGCTACTTACGCTGTGCTTATCATAGCTCTTGTTGAATGCCTTGCTTTATCTTGGGTGTATGGTAGGTTACTTTGATTAAAGATTGGCTTGATGATGCATGGAAACGTACTGTAAATAAACTTTCTTGGTTTACATAAAATTATTCATGTCCTAGTGACGGACTTAAATTCTGTTTCATGTTGTTGTTGCTATTTCGCTCTACTACACTTATTAATAACGCTTATTATTGATTACAGGCTACGACAGATTAAAGGCAGATATCAAATTGATGCTGGGTAAACACATCGGCTTGTACTGGTTGGTGACTTGGAAATACGTTAGTCCACTTGCACTTGCGGTATGTCTAATTTCGCAACAATTTATCTGTACAGGACAATCATTGAAAACATTTGAGAAGTTGCGAGTGGTCTACTTTTAAGAAGTTCTTTTGAATGGCACATTTGTAAATGACTCTGAAAGAGAGAAACTTCAAAGATGGTTACATTCTAAAACCGGCCTTATCTCTATTTACAGTGCATTTTGGTGTTCAACTTGGTCAATTTTGCGCCGACCAACTATGGAGACTATGTGTTTCCCTGGTACATGGACGGACTTGGATGGTGCATGACAATCTTCACCGTTACTATGATACCTGCTGTTGCGATATACAAAATCTGCAACGCTGACCACTCATTGAGTGTATTACAAAGAGTAAGTCCAGTCTGTGGCTGAAGCGATCCCGGCAAATTTAAAGTTAACTGATAAATCAAAGGTTCCACTCGGTATTTTTGCATATTACATTTCTTAGCTGATTTTTCATAATCCTTACAGTTGAAAGTGTTGTCCCAACCAACAGAAGACTGGGGACCTGCTCTCTTCAGGAATCCCTCTGAGAAAGAGATGGAGCATTACCGGCAGGATGCCTTCACCTTTCCTGAAGCCAGCTTACCCCTCAACTGCAAAGCCACGATAGAGCTGACTCCAGTAGTAAAGGACGAAAAATTAGAAGAGGTTTCGGACTTAACGGTGTAATATGAAAGATCTCATACAAACCGCTATTTACGTTCATGCTGCTGACATATTCAGAGATCTCGAATTTATAATGAGTTTTGTTAGAGGCCTTTATTGCCGTTTATTTATGTATTTATAAGCGACTTTTGCAGGCAGAATCCCCAAAGAATTATGGTGTCAGTTATTTTTGTTTATTTATGTATTTATAAGCGACTTTTGCTGGCAGAATCTCTAAAAAATTATGTTGTTAGTTGTTTTTCAGCACATTACTTTATTTGTACCTTTACTCTTTTTTAATAAGCTCTGAAAATAACATTTTTTCAATAATTAATTGACGTTACATTACCTTCGCCAATTCAATGGTGAACAACGCAAGCCATGGATCAGTGAGAAATGCTGGCATAAAAGTTACATATTTCTCGGAATTTGTTATTGGTTTCCCTGCGTTCAGACTGATCTGTACAATACAGGGTAAACTTACCACTGGGATCTCTTTTTTGTTACCAGTACACACAGCATTTTTACTCGTGTGTAAATTTTGTTTTCCCTTTTTAAGGGTTCATCGTCAAATACCTTGAATTTTTAAAATGGACTTTGCTGTAACTTGAATTGTGGTAACCGAATGTTCGAATCTGACTTGCCGTTATTGTTGAATAACAACATGAATATACCTTTGTATTTAAAGTTGTATTTTTGAATGAGACGTTATCACTGTTTGCATCAAATGGTGTACAGTAACACGTAGGCCAAATCGAAATTGCTCAAGTTACTGAAATAAACTAAATGAAGTGTTTATTGATGTATATTTCCAAATAATACTCAACATGTATTGATGTAATCACAAAATTTCTATTACATTGGGAAGACTAGGCACAGTTAAATTTAACACGTAAATCCAAATCGGTGGTTGACAATTCTGAAATGATTAACTGTGATAATTTTTTTGTTGAAAACTACAATTACTGCTTTTTACCTAGTCCCATGTAAATAAAGGTATATCGAAATATTTAAACTCATATTTACTCACAAACATTTGAAAAGTTAAACAGTCTTAATGCATGCAAAGTGCAGTACTGTTTTGTGATCTATGGCTTCACCAGCACAAAGTGTATTTAAGATCAGATACCATATGGTTCGTATCTTGAAATGTTTTGTCTTGAAGTTGCTGTTCCATTAGCTGAGCAGCTAATCCGGCCGGCATTTGAAAAGTGGTTTTTTTAGCCCGTAATAGATCCACTAGTATTACCATGTTATCCCCCCAACTGTTCAAATAAAAAAAAAGATAGGTGGTATTGGGGATCCCCAGCCCTGGTTCCATAATTGGTGTGCACTTATTTTTTTCCGTGTCTACTTTCAAATCAAACATTTTATTTTTCTTTCTCTTACATTATGTTAGTCTGAATTGATTGTAAATGTTTTCGTCACTTTGAAAGTTATAGCTTTTAAATGTGTGAAATGGGTTTATGGTACAGTTTTATGTACTGGATTATAGTCGTCCTGCAATTATATTTTACGTACTGCTTTTGTATTTTTAATTGATCTACACTTGGTTTCGGCTACATTGTGACTACAGATGCGTGTGCGTTGTAACCGAATTCGTTGTAGATGGCACTGTTTAAATTACCTATATGTATTGGTTCAAAAATATTTATACTTATTACACTGTAGCAGTGTGTAATTTATTTTCTTTTTACGCCGAAGTATTTTTGCACTTTACAAAGTATTCTTGCTTTAAAATTATACCCCTCTGATTTGTTATTTGTTAAGAATATTTATTGCTGGACTTTGGAATAATCATATATATCCGTAAATTAGATTTGAAAAACAGACGTTGCTGTTTAGTGTTTTTGTGTAATTGAAAAGAAATAGCACTGATCATTGTGACTATTGAATGATTAATAGAAAAGACTTGGCTGGCATGGGTCAAAAGTAATTGGTCATCAAACGGCTAAATGTATTTTCTTGAATAAAAAAAGTAACTAAAAGTGGAAAAAATTTCGATGTTTTGTAAGTGGCAATAAATTTTTTTTGTTTTTTGGCAAACGTAGCGGCCGTTTATTCTGTGAAAGACTTAAATATTTTTGAGTGCATATTTCAGTATTTGTGCAACTTAATGTTTTTGGTTGCCATGTACTTTTCGATGTGTTTTGAGGAGTAAATAAACAATTTTTGCTCATATAATGACAATAGTACTTTTTTAAAAAAAATTCTTTTTGCAAATACAGCAGCAGTAAGTTTGTTACCAGTACATACGTCATTATATTAGGACAAAATATACTACATATATTGTAATATCTAATTTTCTTGGAAAAGAATAGTTAATGCCAAGCTTTTGCTACAAACCATACACGACTTGTGCGCAAATGAAAAGTAAAAATTTTATGAGTCTCAGTGTTACACTGAAGGATTATATTTGAAACAAGTAAATGTAGTTATAGTATTCTGTAAAGTGCAGGGAAGACTCAAGCGCCTAATACCCGAGATATATAGTGTATAAGTTGAACGTACTTCGAATGCGTTGTGGACATTGTATGGCTGAAAAGACTATTTTGAACAATTTCCTGAATGAAGTAATTTTCCATTCCCAAATTAGAAGTCTTCCCGTTCGCTGATCGTGACCGTGATAATAAACCTGTTCTTAACAGCAGTACCAGTGATGAATTAAATCAGAGTAACAGCATGAATGGAAGATGTTTGGGTTGCAAGGAATCCCGTCACATTCAAGGCCCGCGTTTGTTGCATCGATGTTGTTTTTGCCTTTTAGAACGGATTTCTTGTCTGAACTATCTTTGGCCTTTTCCACTTTGGCAATGGATTTCGTATCAAGATTAATTATATTTTTCTCCATTTTGTCATTGTTTTCACCATTACAGCAATAAAAGTGATGGATCACATCAGAGTAGCAGCAAGTAGTGTAGAAATTCGCACAAGGAATGCCATCACACTCCAGACCCACATTTGCAACTTCTGTTGTTTCTTCATTTGACTTTGTGTCTGTGTCAATTTCGTTTGTATCTAATTGTTCACCGTTTTCTCCATTGCAGCAGTAAAAATGATGAATCAAGTCAGAGTAGCAGCAAGTAGTGTAGACATTTGCACAAGGAATACCATCACACTCCAGACCTACCTTGGCATCAATAGCAGTGTCGGTAGTTGCTTGAGGGAAAATGTCTGGATTGGGTTTATCTCCCAATAATTTGTCATTGTTCTCTCCGTTACAGCAGTAGAAGTGGTGGATCACATCAGAGTAGCAGCAAGTAGTGTAGAAATTAGCGCAAGGAATACCATCACACTCCAGACCTGCGTTCTCCTTAATTGTAGCGTGATTTTCTTTATCCTTTGTCTTCTGTGTGTCGACCGTCTTGAACTGGATTACACCAACTTCAGATGAATCCTGGAAATCTTTATTGCAGCAGTCAGGCTGGAAAATGTCAAAAAAAAGACTTCACAATAGAGTCTAATGCCGCAATGATGTTGATGCACATCAAAACAACCCTATTTTGGTGTGAAAAAAGATAATAATGAATGGCTTTTGGTTAGTGAGCGTTTCACGATGAAACCTTTTCTGGTACTTCTTAAAACATTTTAGTTATGTAATATCGCAAACCTTATTTCCAGGACAACACACGTATTTGACGTTTCCTTTGGTCCGGCAGCAAACTTTGTCACCCCAGCATTGGGACATATCTGGACAAATGCTGAATTTGGAATCAAACCCTTGCGAAATCTTGATGACATTTTTCTTTTTCGAAGTACTAATCCATTTGTCCTGCCTGTACACAGATTAAAATAAGTGAGTAGAATTTAAGATTTTGATGACGTTTTAAGGAAAATGTTTAATGCTTTGAAATCGTTGAAATCAGAAAGAAGTCATCAATGGTCTGTGGACATACCTGTTGTAGGGTAGAGCCAGTGATAGCGAGATCGATAACGCGGATAAGATGAAAATTCTTAATGCTGCTGCGTCCATTAACAATATGCTCTGTGCTCGATGCCTCCAATATGAAGTAATCTCACATTTCATTGGCATTTATATGGTTACTTTATCACAGTCCTTTTTGTAAGTGGGTAGTAACTATCTTTCATCGTTTGTCATGATTCTAATGCGGATATGCATGGGAATTTAGTCAAGAAGGAAGGGAATGTGATCACTATGACTCATTAGTACTACGAATAATCATTGCTTCAGGTTCCGAATAACATATTTCCTTGCGTTGCCATTCTTTATTTATCCTTGACATAACATTGGGTTAAAAACGTTGTTTTTCCTTCTGCCAGTGTGGAAAGGAAGATTTCCGATTACATGAGTCACTGCATGTCGTAGAGATGTGTTTGAGTTTCAGTCATGGTTTAAAATTTTTCTTGCGAAAATAAAAATAAAAATGCTACAATATATATAATTTGTTTTACTAGCTCACGCGTTTCCGTACTCTTTGCATGTGGATAGGACGAGAACAAAGAAGATAATATGTTGTAACATGTTGCATTTGTTAAAAGTTGCATGTACCACAAAAAGTTGGGGAGTCTTTCGGCAATGTTTTGTTGTTTGACAAGATATTCTTAACTTTGAATGGTATTTGAATGGTAATTTTACTATTCGAAGCACCAATCTAAATTGGTATATTCTTGAGGTGATGGTCCGGCCGAAGATGAGACACTGCCTCGCCATTTCGGACTTCCTCGACATCATGACATTGTATTGTTTAGCTTAACCTTTTCGCATAGCAACTTGTTGTTGTCTCCTGTCATCACTACCAGCGTAAAGATTTCTATTCTCTGTGGAAGGATTCTGCCTCAGTGATGAGGCAAAGCTGCTATGCATAAAAAGCTTCATTGTTGGTTGCCACGGTCACTCATCACTTAACAGCATCGAGAAAGTGCTTCAGACCACGAACATTTATCGCAATTTAGTATCGACATGAGGGAAATAGTTCACATTCAAGCCGGTCAATGCGGAAACCAGATAGGGGCGAAATTCTGGGAGGTATGGCGAAATTTTTCTCTTGAGCCGGTGATATAAATTTTGTCCTCTTTAAATGATTGATGAACACGGAACTTTCGCACAAGCCACCATGCAGTCCTCGGTCTGTAAGATAAAAAAAATACCAGAGGATAAAACGGCCTACAACAAACATTAGTTTGAAAGCTGAAATCTATAATTTACTAAATAAAAAGAAATTAGTAACCAGATTTTGTTTGATTTTACCGGCCACACTTGATCAATTGAGTTGTGTATTGAAGGTTATCTCCGATGAGCACGGGGTTGACCCAACTGGCACATACCACGGTGACTCTGATCTTCAGTTGGAAAGAATCAACGTCTACTACAATGAAGCCACTGGTGGAAAATATGTACCCAGAGCTATTCTGGTTGATCTGGAGCCTGGAACCATGGATTCAGTTCGTTCTGGTCCCTTTGGTCAGATCTTTCGTCCAGACAATTTTGTGTTTGGACAAAG
>JBCAUG010712792.1:0-13124 GCA_038406175.1 Haplosyllis leylae
TCTAAAATTGAAAAAAAAAACAAAACAAGAAAGTCTTCCTACGTGAACACGAGATGCATACCACCCACACCGCATATTTGTCGGGGGGAACCCCCTGGTCCGGTTTGTAGGTCTCCTCCTCCAGGTCAGGTAGGCAGATGACCCACCCTGCCCCTGTCTCCCCCCCCCCCCACCGACCCCTGGGTCAGGTAGGTAGGGAACGCCCCCACCCCCGGCCTCCCTCAGAAGGAAGGACCATTCTCCCACTGGAGCCTATGGACGGTTCCTTGGTCAGTATTACCTCGTAATGTTAATGGAAGTCGTCTTATTATTATTCTTTTCTCAAGTATGCTACAGTTGTTAACCACAACTGGAAGATTGACCCAACGGTAAACAAAGAACTTGATGATAAAAAGTACAAGCACAAACGTCATCCCGGTGTAATGAAGGTGCCCATCGTCACATTACCCGAAGAGCTAAGTGAAGCTGTCCAGAATGTGAACGAACGTGAGTATTTGCCATACCGTCGTCCACAGCATTTCACATACAACAGTATTAGTATTACCACAGCATTTCACATACAACATTATTAGTATTACCACAGCATTTCACAACCAACAGTATTAGTATTACCACAAGAAGAAGTAATAGCTTTTCACGCCATGAATCTTGTTAGTTATCTTTACAAACGCGTATTTCAATTTTTTATACCTGTATTACCCTAAAACCAGCAGTCATATAACAACTTGTTACTTTCAAACCTTTTCATCTTGATAATATAAATGTGTTTACTTAACAGACAACCCTGTAAGAGACCTAAAGAAAAAGACTATTGATTTAGAAAATTATCTTTGGCGAAGGGAATTACCCATGAACAAAGAACTACTACATTTGAAGGCCAAGCATTTTGAAGAAATGTTCCGTAACAAAGGTACATTAATTGTTGATCCTTGCTTCATCAGTATGCATTACATGACACTAGATGACATCAGAACACTGGGTACTGGGAGTCTATTATACAAAATCAAATCGCAGATTTGGACGCATATAAATTTTTCCAGGTGAATTTAATTATTGATTATGTTTCCTTGAGATGGGGTAAACGTAGAAACAATGTCAAAGGAAGACAGACACAGTTACGAAGTCAAACTTCAGAAGAGAGTGGACGAAAGGCTAAGATACACAACGTATCATTGGAAGCCCATTGAGTACGTCTGCCTGTTTGTCATGTATTCATAAGTGATGTGTGTTATATTTTGAACGAATTTATGTCACTGATCTACGGTCTGCCATTTTTATGGTACAGATAAATTAATATTAAAACAGTATGAAATGATCTTCGTGAAATGTTTGTTATTCTCAGATACAATACGATGAATGGCGTACTATACATGAACAGTAGACTTCATTTTGATTATGCGTGCCTCTACAAAATATTCTCAGAAGTAAGTCATACCATCCCCAGCTGATCCAGACTTTGACAGTAACTAATTAAAGGTGATAAAGTGGGAACAAATGTGTTTAATCCTCTTCCTTGTGTAATATTCCAGATTTCAAAAAGGGTTCCAGACTTTGAACCCAAAACACTTTTTGATTTTGGATCGGGAGTTGGTTCAACCATTTGGTAAGTAGCTCTATTTCGTTAAAAGTCAAATGCCAAACTTGATCGTATTTCATGACAAATGGATTCAAATAGTGTTATGTAGGTGAGAGTTTAAAGTGAAAATGCTTTTTCACTTCAGTCTCAGGCAAAATCAAAGTGATTACCGGCCACGTACGGTAGTGCGAGGGAAGGTAATGTTTTCATCCGTGTGTGTGATTCTGTCCACAGGGCAGGGGGGTAGGGTATGTCCTGTCCAGGCAGGTCCTGTCTTGGGGTACATTTTGTCTGCTAGGTCTGGTCTAGGTTGGCTGGCTTGATACGGATGGGGAGGGGGGCGTTGTCAGTATTGCCCCTCCCCCACCTAGACCAGACCCAGGCTGGCATTCTAAGCCCGGGGGGAGGGGGGGTGCTTGGTCGCTGTTGCCTCCTAATCTTATTGCGAGGCTGTCTTGTAATGATGTGTTTACACTGACCGAACCGAGACCTAGACTAACACTGAAACCGATGGAATTGGGTACAGTAACCAAGGACTCGTTTTCAGTTTTGACCTCTGTCTCGTGCACTTATTGGTCTCGGTCTCTGTATCTGTCTTGATCTTGGCAAGTGTAAACACACCATGAGCATAAGCCCAAATCATAGTTCTACTGATTTTAGTTACAAATATTATAACTTTGAACAAAATATGACAGAAAATTTTAATTTGGCATCCTGGTATACTATTCTGAGGTTTTTGAAAAGAAGGCTTATGTCTGAATGACAATCAAAACGAATGGTGACAATTCTGTGCATAGTTTAAAACTTCGTTATTATCCTACATATCCTCCAACCCTGATATTTAGTTCAACGCTGTACATTTTCCTACATACTTTATTATTCGGCTCCAGATGAATTTGCTTCCAACCTTCACAAGCCTCACAACGAGCCTTTTTCTGCAAGATAACACAGTAATCCTGAGAATAGTATTTCTGTAATACGAGATAAGTCAATGACTTTTCCATTTTAATGAGCAGGCTGAGTGCAAAAGTGCATCTTATCCACTCCTTATCAGCTCCACTTATTGGGGAAGACTACAGAAGAAGGAGACAGGTGTATCCCCATTTCTTCCTAAAATTGAAGTCCCGAGATAATTCCACGTTCCTCATGGCTTCCAAAAATATAAAAATGAAGCTCTCCAGGTCTGTGTTCCTGGTATTTAATGTAACAATGGCTTCCGACGGACCGAAAAATTCTGTGCCTCATCGGGGAATTGAAGCCTCTCACATTCTTTGCAAGTGTCATGATCCCCTACACTACCAAAGCAACTGTCCACCATGACATTCATCCCCTCCCCTTCACACTTATGACCAAGCAAACAATAGGTTGATAGATCCCCAAATTGGCCACACAATGTAATTGTGGGTTCCAATGGATCCAAAAATTCTCCGTCTCAACGGGAATCGAACCAGGTCTGGGGCATTCCGGGTGAGCGTTATAACCGCTGGACCACCAAGGTAATTAACCCACGTGAAAGCAGTTCTAACAAGAAAGTCCTCCTGCGTGAACGCAAGAGGTATACCACCCGCCGCGTAGCAAGTACTCACTCTGCTTTCCTATCCTGGGGGGTGGGTACCCCATCTTGGCTGGGGGGGGGGGGTAACCCCAACTTGGGATGGGGGGGGTGTAACCCAACCTTGGATGGGGTACCCAAGGGCACCCCCCATCCTGGCCTGGTTGGGAGGTACCCTGGGGCACACCCCCCATCCTGACCTGGCTTGGGGGGTGGGGGGGGTTCCCTGGAGCACACCCCCATCCTGACCTGGTTGGGGGGTACCCTGTGGCACACCCCACCCCATCCTGACCTGGCTTGGAGGGGTACCCCAGGGCACACATCCCCCTCCCCATCCTGACCTGGACCTGGGATACCTCCCTTGCCTGAGACTGAGGAAACCCCCTCCAGAAAGGACATGGGACCAGTGGAAGTATTATGGGATGGAGATGGGGTAAACCCCCCCCCCCCCGTGAGAACAGACAGACACTCACGCCTGTGAAAACATTACCTTCCCGTCGTACTACGTACACGGGCGGTAATAATGTTGCAGAGATTTCTACGAATGTTATTTCAGGGCTGCCAACTCAATTTGGAAAAATACGCTAAAGGAACACTTTTGCGTTGATATTTCTGAAGACATAAATACATTAGCTCAATTTTTAATTCAAGGTAAGTGAGTTATATTTTCAATAGCCCCTTTGTAATTTATGTAGAATATGGACACGTGTATCATTTGATGTATGTAGAGTAATATATTACCAGGTGGAGACGAAAACGAAGATGCACGTATTCCTGGAGTGTACTTTAGGCAATATTTCCCATTTTCGACCACGGTTAGTCAATTCAACGTCATCAACAACATTTCGGACAAATAACATATCTTCCAAATACTAACTGTCGTTTCCGTTTACAGCATCAGTACGACATTGTAGTTAGTGCATTCAGTTTGTTTGAATTACCCACAGTAGAAGACCGACTATATACCTTGAAAAATCTCTGGAAGAAAACTCAACATTTCATGGTATGTTGCCTTGTCGGAAATGGCCATTTTCAAAGCATTTGCACCATACTGTTCTTAGTAGATACAAAATTGACAAGTATCTTGGTTTTGTGTAATCGAATGATTTAACAGCTTTACTTTTTTCAGGTGATTGTTGAAAATGGTTCAATAACTGGATTCAACGTTATCATGGAAGCAAGAAATTTAATACTTCAGGTATATAAAAAAAATTCAGAATGTTATTACACTTTCACTTCAAACGTTACGTAGCTTCTCTGAGTTTCAGTTTTTCTCCTGTGTCTTTTTGTTTTTTATCATTGCATAATTGAGTTCAATTTTACATGAAGTTAGGGTTGAAATATTTCTAGGATACACATAATATGTTCAGTGTGAAACTCTACCTAGAAGTAATAGAATCAGACCATTCAGTGAATTAGTTAATACATATTCACTGAACACATTCACCAAGTGAAAGATGTCAAAAAAATGTCAAAATAAGTTCGACACTATGAGGTTCACACATAATGAGGTCACGTCACATGTGATGGTCATCAAAACTCCCAAGAAGTATTTTTGACCAGTTTTGATGACCTTCATGTGTGACGTCAAAATTGACCTCTTGAACCTCTTTGTGTCAAGTTATTACTTTGATGAACTTCCTCCCTTGTACAACTGTTTCACTTTTTGGCATTTGACATCTTTTTTACTCTGACATGTTTTTGACGTTTTAACACATGACATCTTGAACGACCTCAGCCCGTCACAGGGCTATTTTTGACATTTCACATACTGACACAGTTTTGACATTTTAACACATGACTTAAACAAGAAAGTCCTCCTACGGTAAACCGCAAGAGGCATAACCGCCCGCAGCGTAACCTGTGCTCTCCGGGGTTGGGGATACTGCAGTCCTGGCTGGGGGGGGGGGGGCGTTGCAGTCCTGGCCGGGGTCCCTCCCCCCAAAGGGACCTGGGACCAGAGACTGGGGTACCCCCTCTCCCTCCGCCCTGGGAAGGGACCTGGGACCAGAGACTGGGGCACCCCACCCCCTATGGACAGACAGACAGACGCCTGTGAAATCATTGCAACATTGCCTTCCATCGTACTTCGTACGCGGGCAGTAATAAATCAAATATCATTGAAATATTGATATGTCAGGAAAATGTGAAGGTATTTTGGACCGACTCGAAAGTAGCAACCTTGGTTATAAAAAATAAAAATAAATTTTATTTCAGCACTTCGACGACAGCGCAGTTGCCGAAATGAATGGTCATATATTTGCTCCGGTCAGTACTCCCCAATTCATGTTATAGTATAAATAAAAAAGTGCAGTTGTGAATAATACTGTTAAGGTGTTTTAATAACACAGTTCAGTGCGTTCTTTTTACTGAAAATAACTTGTGTGCTTTCAGTGTCCTCATCATCAGCAGTGCCCAAAGTTACTTGCAGAAAAAGTCACTCCATGTAATTTTTTAGTTACTTATTCAACAGCAAGTGGAAACAAGGTAACGTTCTAAAATATATTAGTTTTGACAATCTGGACTTTTTGGTTTAAATTTAAGATATTGTTAATACAGTCGCAATTGCATTATGAGGTATACCGACCAGCCGCCCCTCCCCCCCCCTCCCCCCGTCCTTATTCCTCCCATTCTAGACCTGCCCTAGCTGGGTGGGGGAGATCCAACATGACTGGTCCTTTTGGGCTTTTGGGGGATCGAGGTCACCTACCTACCTGGCCTGGAGGAAAAGGTGGGCAGGTCGCCTACCTACCTGGTTAGTGGGGTGGGTCCCCTGTCCACCTGGCTGGGGGGGGGGAAGGGGTTTGTGGTACCCACCCCCCATGCCCCCAACCCCCCGTCCCGTAGACAGACAAACATTTGTGAAAACATTACCTTCTCCTACCTGGCTGGGGGAGTGGTGCCCACTTGGTCCTACCTCCTCCTTCCCCCCCCCCCGCCACCCCGTCCCCGTTGACTAACAAACACTTCCCTCGTACTACTTGCGTGGTCATTAATTAGAATTTAATGTCTTTTGTCTTAGTGTCATGCTTATAATAAATTTGAAGTTGAATCAATACCTTTTTATTACTATTAGCCAGGGCAAACTAAAGACGCTATGTATAGTTACGTTATTCTTAGGAAGGGTGAAAATACTGAAGGTGAGTGCTTACAACTTAAAAAATTATAATTGTCACTTTTAATATAATTCCACGTAGAAACTTTCAAATTAGAAATACTAACGTACTGCATTGTAGAAATGAAATGGTCCAGACTGGTACGAAAACCAGCTGTTCGGTCAAAACATATAAACTGCTGGACATGTACAGCTGAAGCTGAATTGCAACTTTCCGTCTTCACTAAAAGCAAACATGGAACGTGAGTTTTTATAATGGCAGAATTCTTCCATTAAAGCCTGAATGGCTCTTTTTTTTTCCACAAACAAGGTGTTTCCGTGTAATCGAAAATTTCCTTTTGATCATTCATGCCAAACTCTAGCTATGTTGGTCATTTTCTTTTACCCATTGTTTTGACATTTTGACAGAACGGTTTATTTTCCCATCCAACAATATTGAAAATGAATTAGTTCTCCAATTTGTGTCTGGCAACTCAGTTAAATAAGAATATATTCACTAGGTAAAAGATGGCACATATCAACAAAGTAAATCAACTGAACTGTGAGATTTGTAAAATATAAACTTTGACTTGGGTCAAATCAGATTACAATTGTGATTGTACTTCAAAAAGAACGAGTAGGAGTGCATGCCTCAATTGGGTAGTGCTTGAAGAATATTATTTTTATGCCAAACAAAACAAACACAGGGAAATAACTACATGAGAGGAAAAACGCAAGAGGTTTGAAGGTTGACAAAGTGTAGCAATCCTGGCTGGTGCACAATGGCGGGAATAGACTGACCACATGGAATATTTCATGCCTTTCGATGATACAGTTACTTTTGATTTCATACTCTTAATTTGAGAAGTAGTTATTTTCATGTTTCTGTCTGTTTATTTTCAGAAATCTTTACCGTTGTGTGAAGAGGTCCTCACAGGGTGATTTACTTCCAGCTATTCCTAAAGACAATACATAATGTTATTTTAATGTGCGGCTCATTGTGAAAAATAGTTTTGTTGGGAATAAAACTTTGTGAAGCAATTTGACTGATTGATATTTCTCAAGGAGAGAATAAATGTGTTATTTTAATTTATATTCCATTTGAGGTCATTGGTTACGGCTTATTTACAAACACGGAAACGGATACGGGTTTGAATCCCGATGCGGGGGGGGATTTCCTGTGGATTGGTCTAAGGTTACAGTTGTACCATAAGAAATATTCACACTGTGCACAAAAGGGCAAAAATTCCAAAAATATTCCCGCTAAATTGCTACTGCACCCATTTTTTTTCGACTGGGCCCTGTCCCCAGACAGGGATCTGTGTCTCTCTCCGTGTTTGTGAATGACATTACTGACGATAAAACTATTAGCATTGCATTCTCAATCTCTGTTGAGTCTCATGCACTATACCAAAATTTTGTCCATTTTGAGACTATTGGATAATTTACCACCATTTACAAATTCATTTCGTCAGTCTGAAACTAGATCTCTTGGAAATAACGTTTTTCTTTACCACCTCTACAAGGTCCAGTTTTATTGCCGCGTGTCAGGAGA
The DNA here is from genome assembly GCA_038406175.1 of Haplosyllis leylae. Lineage (NCBI taxonomy): Eukaryota > Metazoa > Annelida > Polychaeta > Phyllodocida > Syllidae > Haplosyllis > Haplosyllis leylae. Next base: position 7,778 of record JBCAUG010712792.1, read on the forward strand.
TCAGGCGCGAATTTTGTACTATACGAATATATTATTCTATCCGTAATTACTAGTAAACTTGCCAGTTGCGCATTAGATCTAGCACGACCCGCGGAAATTTACAGGGATGCATGTAGCAGTCAAGTCCTTGAAAGAAAGAAGGGTACCACTGTTGATATTGCAGAAAGGATACAGTAAGTATTACAAAAATATACCACGAAAATGCTCTGAAATTATGGTGATAATGTTGCGATAAGTAGATCCACCAAATTTGCCTCCATTTGCCACAAAAACGAAACAACTTGAAACTAGATCTAGAGTCTAACGCCCGTCCCACTCGGACATGCCCCAAAGTCGGACGGTGCAACAATTAACATCAAGTAGATCTATGTCCAAAATATGTGACAAGTATTTCTTTTGAGAATATCAATCATTTTTTGTACCAGTTCCCTCAATGATTTCTAGATAAGATACGTTGTGACCACAGGCCGTTCAGTTTTTCAACCAGAAACCTTCCAATAACTACCTGTGGTTGTGACACTGATTCGTAAGCCCAAATATTATTATCACTGGTATATGATGGTTTCACTTTGAAATCAAAGTTAGACATGTATGCCTGCAGTGTTTAATACAATAACTCCTACATGAAGTATAATTTTATAACAAGCATTTCTAAGTCCTGATTGGTACCTGATGAAGGTAAAATTGACAAGATTACCTAATGTACAGACAATAAGACATCTAGTAAAATAGATACCAAGCAAAATTAATGACACAAGTGGAATCATCCCAAATAATTTTAATGCATTACTGTTGTTTGATATATCCTTGTTTATTCAGAGAGGCTACACATAAAAACAGAAATAAGTTCTACATATATGTCAGGGGACTATTTAAATTGCTGACATTTTGTGCATATGTCGCGACAAACTGGGTTGAATTGCAGTGCCTGGGGTATCGACAGGTCGAAACCCCTCTCGGTGATAGCAAAACTAGTACTTGATGTATGGGGCAATCCTAACCTTGCAGGGCTGTTAGCTGCGATGCGACAAAAATTAACTAGACAGGTGCAGCAACACTAATCAATTGATAAGCAGCAGTGATTCACGTCCTGGAGTTACTCGACAATCCAATGCTTGGGGCTCTTAGGCCACATGGCAATTAACCTATGGTAGTTACAACGGCACAGTATTTGCAACAATAAGATTATGAACGTGACTTGTCCAGAATGACAGATTACTACTCGACAGATACCTTTCGACAAATAAAGAAGACAACACAAGATATTTATTAAAGACCTCAATGGGGGGCGTTGAAGCGAAGCCCAGGAAGGATGTCGCGACTAGGGTTCTTGGAGGGTTGATGATGTCTCAGCCAAAGCTAGACTCTGACTGACTCTCTAAGGGCAAAACATCCTCTTTTATAGACAATGGGGGATGTACTGCACATGTATGACAGATACAAAAAAATCATATCCATCCCACATCCGTAGGGAAACTTGTCCTTCCAGACACAACAGCTCCATGAGCTACCGAGTTTGGTCGAGATGACAGGTACCTGCCTTCCGAGTCTAGTTGACCGGAAACCGGGTACGACAAGTGCAAAAGGGTCACTCCGTGACACATATAATGCTGTTGCCATGTTATTAACATTCCCTTTAGAAAAATATCCTATTCCTCGATTCCTGTCAGTGACTGACCCACCTAATTAGGATCCATTAATTTATTTTCAGTTTTCTAGAAACATGGAAGACGAAGATACCCACATCTGTTTGGTGTGCCATACCACCGTCATAGGGTTGGACAACTATGTAAGACACAAGAAGAAAGAATGTGCGGGAAGAAAGACTCAGACTTGTGTTGACCACGCAGAAAGACGTGAATCAGGTGCTACCAAAGAGGTAACCACTGTCGAGTTGAGTCCATTGAAGGAAGAAAATGTGTCGTCACGAAAAGAAGAGCAACCTTCAATACCTATTAGCAGTACATCGATGAGTCCTGGCACAAGTCGAACAATAGATTCCAATATGATTCTGTATGATGGTGGATCACCTAAGGACATAAGTATAACAGATTTTCTGTCTTCGTTAGAACTACAAAGTATTGGCAGGGTCCCCGAACAACCTAAAGCAGACAAGGATAATCAAACCACGGATAAATCACCAAACATAGAAGAGAGGCTGGATGATCACAAGTCTCTTCGCATAGCAAACATCCTTAGTGACCTAGCCTTCTCAGATGACGATGAGGATAACGAAGATGACCTGCCAAACATAGACACTGAGAAGTTGATGTCGCTTGTTGATGATGATGATCATCACCCACCACGATCTCATACTGGTGGTAAGTGGCGACCGGGAACGGCACCTCCACCTGGTGGCAAATGGAAACCATCAGGCAAATTGTTAGCAATGAGTAAAAATAGACATAACCAAAACAAACAGTCTTCAGGTAAAAGAATGCCCGGAGTTTCAATAGGCAAAAGAATGCCAGGAGAAGCACCGGACACGGAACCCAAGATCCAAGACCAGTACATTGACTTGAATGACGGTGACGATCTGGACAACGATCTCGACACCGAAAAATGTGACGGAACGGACACGACACATGATAATTCAATGAAGCTTTCGTGTCAACTGTGCAACAGAAATTTCAAAAGGGAAGGGGGTCTCACGCGGCATCTTTTAACCAGTTATCATATTAAAAGGGCCAAAATGGATTCGGATACACCAGCGCCTGTACCTGCAGGCAAACCAAACGAACTGGACTCCAGTACGCAATGTAATACTGCTGTCTTAGAGTGTCCTACGTGTGACAAAAAATTCAATTCAAAGTACAATTTTGGTCGGCATTTAGTTTCATCGTACCATCAAAAACGGTCAGGGAAAGATACACGTCAGTTTTTGCTAAATGAAAGTTTACAAACTCTCTTGCTGCGACAAAATCCTTATCAGTGTAGAGTTTGTAATTTCTATTGTTTTGAATATCATGTTTTTGTGGACCACATGGAACAGAATAGTCACCAACAGAGAGTAACTCAACTCATAGGCCCACTTTTATGTCGTTTATGCAGATTTTTTACCAGGAATAGTGACGAAATGTTGGAACATTTTGTGGAGAAACCTCACATTGTTAACAAAGGTGAAAGGCCTTGTATTATTAAGGAGAAACGTCATCTAATTAAGTGCCCTCAATGTGACCTGGATATGCATTCAGCCACAGCTCTTAAGAGGCACCTGAAGTTCGTTCACAGCGGCGGAAACAGAAAGATAATACGAAGTGGAAAAGGTATCCGTGTGAGACCCACTTGTCCGCAGTGCGATCTTCGTTGTACTTCGGCATCAGCCCTAGATCTGCATGTAAGACGGGTTCACGACAAAGAGAAGAAACATAACTGTGATATATGTCATAGATCATTCAGTGATAGACATACGCTGGGCTTTCACAACCAGAGTAGATACCATTACCGCAGAGCAGCAGAAGCTGCGGGTGTCTCTTTGCGGGAGTTTCTTGAAGATGCCAAAAATGATGACTGTTTGAGGAACTCAGCCACATCTGTGTTAAATGATATAGTGAAGAAAAGGCAAAAGAGGAAGAACGATACTGGAAGTGAGGACTTCAACTGCAAAACGTGCGGTATGACATTTTCGTCCGTGCAAAATTTAAAATTGCATATCAAATCGCAGCGACATAGAAAAATGATGCAAACAGCAGAGAGCGGGAATATTGTTGAGTGTCCTACGTGTAGCCAGAAATTTGATTCGCCAAACAGTTACGTCAGTCATGAAATGAAAGAGCACATAAATATAGTGAGTACTGAAGATGGTAAATCTGTTAAGCATACAGGTATTGATGAAAGGTACATGGATTTCGTACGCGATATGGAGAAAAGCAAGAAGACAATGGTAAAATGCCCCGAGTGCAGCAAGCAGATTAGAAGTGGCAACATTTATGTACATCTGCGAAATCATTCCAACAGCAAGCCATTCAACTGCAAACTATGTAACCTTAAGTTTTCTGATCACAATCTGCTGAAGCACCATGTTGTGTAAGTTGAAACATGATTGTAATTGTAGATAGGTGATAAGAAAGAATGCACGCTTGAAACAACTTAGAACATGTTGATTTGAATGGCTGTAGAAATTACTTAAAAGATTGCCATCTTATTATTTTCAGATGTGTCCACATGCAGGTGAAGAATTTTACTTGTTCTCATTGCGGGAAGGGGTACAGCCGAAGTTCACATTATCACAGGCATGTAAGAGAAGCGCACAGTAGTCCGGATAGTGTTGAACAATACCCTTGCAAAACTTGCGGAAAGGTCTTCAAAGATCTTTACAGGGTATGTACTGAAGTTTACGTATATATCTGCCTGGCTTATTTGTGGCTAACGTTGAGATTATAATTTATCTTGTGCTTTCTTTCAATGCCGTTTTGGTTATTTGCTTAATTTCAATATCTGCTCAGTAAAGTCATTTTTATCGACTTTTATTTCCATTGTTTTATGATCATAGACAGTATCCGCATACTTTGTTGCTTGTATATACAGAAACATGTATAAATCTTGAACAGCAAGGAATATGCAAATTATCGGATACTTTTAGGTTCACCAACATGAGAGGACGGTACACTCTGTGAAGGCTAACGTCTGCCCATGGGAGGGATGCTACAGAAAGTTTACGACACCATATTCCCTGAAAGTGCATGTGAGAACACATACTGGTGAAAAACCATTCCTCTGTCAACTTTGTGGATTTTCGTGTCCAGATGTGTAAGTTTGCAAAAAAAAAAAAAAAGAGTCAAACCGAAGCGATTCATGTGTGTAGCCTGCCTGTGTAAATTCTCATAACCCCCCCCCCCCAATAGAAAGCAGATTATGTTTCAGAACAACCTGCCCCCATTCCCAAACTTTACACCTTTCCTATCCCCGCACAGAAATTTACTAACATCCCTCAGACGTTCACACCGCTACCCAGAAGTTTTCACTCTCCAAGGGGGGGGGGGGTGGCAAGAATGTTTCAGGCAATTTTTAGAAAATTTGGTGTCCAGATCTTCTCCCCACCTTAAAATCACTATTTTTACCTCGGCCAAGGGGAGGCATTTATCCACATCGGTAGATAGTAGCTTCTTTAGGCTCCGGTTAATTTCCAGACAATACGGTACTGATAATATTTAAAACAAGAAAGTAAGAGGGTAGGGGTTATCCCCTGTCCTGTCCAGGAGTACTCTCCCCTGGATACAGGCTTGCCTGGGAGGATACCCCAAGGTTTTGGGCCTGACTGGGGGTACCCTGTCCCCGACGCCCCCAACCCCCCCCCCCCCCCGGCTACAGGCCTGACTGGGAGTATGCCCGGCTACAGGCCTGACTG
>JBCAUG010712803.1:0-13123 GCA_038406175.1 Haplosyllis leylae
AAGTTGTAAACATGTCAGCCTCCATACAATCACAGAGTAGTACCAGAAGTGCACAGTCTAGTTCAAGGGACGGAACAGGTGGTATCAATAAACCATCCGATGTCTGTGGCGGGGCCCCATCCGGGGGACCTCGTTACTAAGTACTGTGATACTTGGAACATTTCACATTTTGCGTCTGGTAGACATTTCTATCATTCAGGAAATGATACACGTGTCACGGTGTATTTTGGTTCCCCTGACCATCCCCCGTCCCATATCTGTAAATTGTATCTTCGTATTAAACAAATTCTATGCCAAGACAGGATAAATATTATTGCCAAGTGAACAATATCACACAAATGAACAGTTAGTACTAAAATTATCAAGCGTAACAGTAAGGAATACAATTTCCAAGTGAAGATGAGAATACTGAGAAAAAGTCTAGGCTTAGTTTTGGCTTGGACCAAATTGAACTTTTCGTTTAAGAATATAGTATTGAACACCACGAACGAGAACCCTTCTAGTATTGTTTGTATGATCCTAAAACAAGTAATTTGCGGATACCGAAAACAGGATAAATGTGGATGTAGTATTGGCAGCACAAAGTAAAGTTTAAAAAAAACATTACAACCCGTCAACATCTGCAGCTAGTTGATTTCAAAGTTTGATTTTGGGAGGGTGGCGTTTTTTTCCAGTTTGAGGTTAAAACTTACAAGTGCTGAGTAAATGGAACTTCTGGGAAATAGTCAAAATGAAAATTATTTCATTTCATCAAATACAGTGCTTCACATTCTGATTGTTGCAAGCAATGTTCTTTCCAGTAGTGATATCAATACACCAAGCAAGTTTCATTTTCAGTATGAGACTGAAAGATTTACCTTGGCAAATGAGCTATTGTTGTTGTTTTAAGTCCCAAGCAATTAAGCTTTGCGTCATGTAATGTCACTGATCCAGGGGCTGGGTTTTGCAATGCATTCTTGAGAATTAAGACTCATGATAAACCTCATTTTGTAAGAAGTATGAAACTGCACGGGATCGTCACATTTTCTATGATGCGGCGACAGTCGTTGTCACTGTTATGGTACAGGCCATTTTGTTTGCACAGTGAAAAACAAAGGTGAAACTATACGTGTCTGCCTATTTTTCAAGTCTCAACACAGACCAGTCAGTATAACCATCACAAGTAGGGAGAAACTTGTGACCAAAACTCTCATCACAATTTTCGTGCAGAAAACACAACAGCCAGGTTTTTTTGGGGGGGGGGATGTTTCAATATAAAATTGAGGTTGTTGCCCAAACGAGTAACCGCAAATAAGAGGTTCCACTGTCCCTGAACTGAAGATAAAACATAACTTTCCCCTGCGAATCAGTTCAATACTTTCCACACACGGTTCACCAACAAAATTCTGGAAATGTTTCAGAATCGTCTCTTTACTTGTGCGTTTGAACTAAAGTTGGTTACTTTGGAGCACTTGTGTTATGTTTAGTCCAGAAATCTTTTACCCTACTAACGTCAAGTAGGCCCCTGTGGTCTTTTCCATCGACGTTCCAACTGGTATGCGGTATTGCAGTAAAGTACAGAAACAGTGGAAGTAAATAAGTTTAATAAACTCTCAAATGCCAATTTCTCAGGTAAGCAAAAAATTTAAAACGGTCAATAATTTGCAGTTGAAGATGGATTTACTCCATCCAACCCTTTCGGTTGTTTATGACTGAATGATCATGATTTCCTCTTCAAGTCTTGTTCATGTGGTACTGTCTTCTGATTGAGCAGTATTCATATACTTTCAGGACCTGTCCTACAAAGATAAGCATTGGCATGAAAAATGTTTTAAGTGCTGCGATTGCCAAAATTCTCTCGTTGACCAGCCATTTGCCTCAAAAGAGGAGCGTCTCTACTGCGCCGATTGTCATGACAACAACTTCGCCGCAAGGTGTGATGGCTGTACAAACATCTTCAGAGCTGGTAAGATAGCTTTAGTTCTTGTGCTAGTGTGTTTGATAATTATGACAACCGCAGAACTGACGTGAAAACTTAACCGGTAAATTTAGATCAGAAATACGGCCCAACACCATCGATACATGTCTTTTTCAGTCGCGCCACCTCAACGAGCAGAGCGACTTATCTGTCACTATGGTGTCTGTGCATTAGTACGGTTACTTGGTTGGGTGCTCGTGCATTAGTACTGTTACTTGGTTGGGTGCTCGGATGGTTGCTTGTGGCCACTTATGAAATTTCGAAAATTTCATCAGATTTCAAAAATTCCAAAACCAAAATGTGTATAAGACTATTCTGAGCAACTTAGATTTTTGGACCCCACCCCCACCAAAAATGAAATAACACCTACAACTTTGGACCCCAAAATTGTTTTTCAAAATTTTGTTCAAAATTTCATTCCAACTTTTCTTTCAAATTTTTTTCTTTTCTTAACAAAATGTGTTCTCACTAGAACAAAAAGTCATCCAAATTCAAAATTATTTGAACCAAAATGTATTTTGGAAGATTCTAAGCAACTTACTTACTATTATGTCGAACTATCTCAATATCTGTCCATTTGTTTATCTCTCTGTCTCCAACTAAATTCGCTAGCTAGATGTTCTATCTAGCCACAAACTAAAGTGCGGTGCAACACAATGCTACTAAGCATTCTTGTTCACAGGAATGAAGAAGTTTGAATTTCGTGGAAAGCAGTGGCACGAGGAATGTTTTGGATGCAGCGTCTGCAGGCAGCCGATTGGAAACAAGCGATTTATCCCTCGCGACAATGAGTTCGTATGTGTGCCCTGCTATGAAGAGCAGTTTGCTCAACGTTGTGCCAAGTGTAACGGTGTAAGTAATTCAATCTTTCAAACTATAATAAGTTCAAACAATCACTACCTCCGATAAGTTGTCAGCTAAACCCGTGATTTCATGTTTATTTATTTGTGTCCTTATTCATTTGTCAGGTCATCAACAAAGGTGGAATTACCTACAAAAGCATACCTTTCCATCGTGATTGTTTCATGTGCACAAACTGCCAGAAGATATTGGCCGGCGAAAAATTCACTTCTCGCGAGGATCAGCCATTCTGTGCTGATTGCTTTGGTGAACTTTTCGCCAAAAAGTGTTGCCGATGCACGAAACCCATCACAGGTATGTTCAGAAGCGTACAGAATTGTTACCAATATAAAAGGACAGAGGCATTGGTGCGATAAATCTGACATTGACAACATTTATTTTCGTAAAAAGTGTTAATCTTTAAATATACAGACCGGGCCGTGTTAAATAGAGTGGAGTATTCTATACAATGTTTTAAACAGGTCTTTCAATATTCTAACAGGTCTTGGAGGCACGAAGTTCATCTCTTTCGACGATCGTCACTGGCACAGTGATTGCTTCGGATGCTACAGATGCAACCAGTCGTTGGTTGGTCGCGGTTTTCTGACCAATGGTGATGACGTCCTCTGCCCTGAATGTGGCAAGAACGTGTGAGCGCCTAAAGTTACCCAAGCCCTGTCTGTAAGAAAGAGCTGGGTAGCATCAGCGCTTCATGGTCCTCCGCATTGCGGGTTTGGCACCTGCTTCAGTAGGGCTTGGACTGCCATCACCACCCAGCCTTGAATGAATGTAACAGGGTTGGTACTTTACATGGTCAGCTATAACCTATAGATAGTCGGCTTTGGTAGGGAAAAGGGGCCAATAAAGGCATAAATGACAAATGCGGGAGAGAGATAAACGAAAGGTTGACAACACAGCTCAAATCGAAGACGTATCCATGTTAGAAAGAGATCCCCGCCTTAACCAAGCATGACTACTGTCAGTCCAAAAACCCCACAAAATCATTCATCGACCAAACTAGATTCTGAGATACATGTATTGTGTGATACGTTCTCTGTCTGTGGGTTAAAGCTACAGTGTAAATTTCGAACCCTGCCCATCATCAGTATGCTTATTAAGGCATGTCCTCATTATTAATGAAAAGGATGCCTGAATTTGATTTTCACCACCTTTGTAGGTCTGGAGTCTATTTATTTCTGGTTGGCACGTTTTAACCCCCCGAGTTGTGCATTATTTCCGTTGTAGAAATCTTATCTTTCCATTTTATTATGCTGTAAATAAGTGCCTGACATACTATACTCAGCCCTCTGGTTCAGTAGACGTTACTGCCATTTTGAAAGATGGTAAAATTTGTTTCCTGCAGTTAATACTATGGTAGTCTTTCAACTAACCGAAATTTGTAACTTTTGATAGCTGTAAACAAAATTGGGAATGAGAATTATTGAAATACAGTGCTTCCATATTTTTTGTAACTTAGAGAGGTCTTGAAATGGTAAAGCACTTTGTGTGATGATATTTATGAGACGAAAGTAGTAGGTTTGTTCTGTTATTTAGATTCTCTTTCTTACTGCCAGTTTATACCGCGGAGAGCCATACACACCTTGCGGTTTACTGCCAGTTTATACCGCAGAGAGCCACACACACCTTGCGGTTTAAGATATTTGTATCTTTTATATTAGTTTTGAGCGTGTAAATACAAAGAGCCCAGTTTCCACAATTTATGGGATAAGATATGCAGCGAGTCATCACAGCAAGGAACTAGTGGTTCCTACTAAAAAAGGAATTTGTAAGTATTGTTTAATCTCGAAATGTGAATATAAAGAATACATATGCAACTTGATATATTAAAAAATGGTGCAATGACGCATATAATAGATCTTTTGTACATTACGGTGTAAGAATGCAATGAAGAATATGTGAATTACATCTGTACACAGCAAATATCAAGGAAATTTTGCATGAAGTGGTTAATTGTTAGCCAAATGTGAAATCGAACTAAACCACTAAAAAGTATTATTGTATGACAAATTTGTCATTATTTGTATCATAAAGTGTATGAATTAAAAACATTATCTTTGTAGAGTTAAAGAAAGTTTCCAAGTTAATTGTTTAAGTATGAATTAGAGTTAAGATTGTATAAAGCTCATTACATTTTTATCTGCGCGATTAAATAGTCAGCTCATAAACGCTAATACGAATGTAGCAGCCCAGTGACTTTATGCCATGATTAGATTTCATCACTTAGAATGTTGTTTACAAAAGCTAAATTTATCACTATACCAGTTGCGAAAATCATTTGAATTTTGTGGCAGTATGTACTTGTAATTGTCTTTTAGCAAAATATGGAAGACATTGAGGAAGATCTGTTCTTTTCTTTAGCATATGTTACAATCTAGTGGTCAGATTTATCAGTAAATGTAAACTTGCAGAACACACTGTCTTCCGTATTTTCTATTGTTAATAATATGCAGTGGTCACATCTTTCATGATGTCCAAGTGAGAAGGATTCAGTGCTGTTACATTGTCGAAGTTAATCTGCCAATTCATGTTCTGCTTAAAATGTCTATTAATTTCTGTGGACTTGTAGAAGCCTATGTGTGTGATAACGCATGTTTCGAGTATATTGTTGAGATTCATACATTTTTTAAAGTAGAAGTACTTATAATACCGTAATTGAGTTAAATGAACATGGTTTGTTTTGTCACATATTTATTATAAAAAATATATATCTCTCGGGTTCACAATACAGGTACAAAAGCACTAGTTAAACACCCATTACAACACTGTTCTCAGATAGTAATAGGTTAATTTGTACCATCCAATTACCCCTAATCCATGAGTAAGTACACATGAAGTGTAATGCCAACTGTACGTTCTCTTGGTCGACTTTCTGATTGCTACTGCAGTTGGCACTACACTAAACAGCAGGAGTGTGACTTGTTAGGTCCAGTTATAAGTTTAATTTTATATATATTGTTAAGTAATGTATTGTTAAAGATTAAAACGCGGTTACAATGTTGTTTTGAAAAGAGAACTCAGATTTAATGTAAACAATGACACAAGGTAAAAGGTTCCAACTTGACTCGTCGACGATGATTTGTTAACAAAGGGTATCCTGAAACGTCAATAAAATTTTGTGTTGCTTTTAACAGTTAAAAGTCCGGTTTTTTTTTTAAAATCCTAATTGTGATCAGAGTGAGAATTACTAAGTTGATCATCAATTCTGCACAAAACTCATTACCAGTTGTTTTAATTTAAATCAGAGGTTTTTTTCCATAAATGAAAATCTGCTTGCAAATTTAACAATTTTGGCAAGAAATATCTAAATGATACTATGTGTTTATAATTATTGGGATAATTTTGCAATTAGGTAAAAACGGTGGACTTGTTAAATCGCACAAGTATCATGGACGCATCTTTAGGAAGGGAGGGGGGGGGGGGCTCCTAGGGACTCCTCTGGATCCCATTTATTTCATGTCTAAGTTTTTGGGGAGAAAATCGGGACAAATAATAGATACCATTTGGAAATGTGATTTTTAGACATTCGCATTCATTTACTGGCCATATGAAAACAGCCACAATTATGAATATTAAAATACTAATTCTTAAAGTGGTATGAGCTCCATTCAGTATTTCTTGCACCAAGAGGGGAAATATTCCAATTTGCTGAAACACCAATGGGAAGGTGCGTCATGATTCGCGATCGTAATATATTGGTTTTTTAGTCTGGCAGTGTTTAGTGATCTTGCCCTTCGGAAATATATTGAATTTTGCCATTCCGGAGTGTTTATAATTGACGAGAAGGGGGTAATTTTTTGCCGACCATCAAAGCCTGGGAATCGTTTTACAAATGGCTGTTGAGGAGTGCCAAGCATTGAAAGGAGATTGGACTAACTTTTACAATTTTTGCTTCAACCAGTTCATACCCTAGAAGGCATTTGATTTGGAGTTAAACATTTTTCTCGAACGGAAGGCAATTCTAAGCACTGCTTCTGCATTAAACTGGCACACCCAAAATATGACAATGATTTTGTGCGTTTTCACTTTTCCATGCACACTTTCGCATACTTTACTGAAAAGGTTTCCAGTCTTTGCCATTTGGACGGCCTGCGTCTTGCTGTTGTAATCCAGGGCGGCGTGACAATCAGTGTACAGAGTGATTGCAGTATAGACACGGAAGGAGAACGCTCTGCGATGTTTCGAGTGACAACAGCCAGGTGCAATATCTAACACTGAATTGTAGATTTGGTGTCACTCAGTTTGCCACTTTTTTTTATTGAGTTCTTCTAACTTAAGCAAATTTTATCTTGTAGCAACATCGCACGATTTTTGTCTTCAAACCTGATCTATTAAACATTACACTGCATCATAAACTGCCAGAGGTGGGGCTGGTAATTTGTTGTGCATACCATACACTGCACATTTCAGATAATCACACGGAGTCTCCCTCCACGCATATCTCAAGCCATAAATTTTACCAACGGAGTAACATTGATTCCATTGCAGAATTATGGAGTAATTGTCGTATTTAAGGATAGGTGCTGGAACCCAATGCTGCATACTTTGCACATCACAACTAACATTGTTTTTTGGAGGACAGCAAACCTGAAATTGGTCAATTAAGATGTTACTTCAAAAGAAGTCTTCACAAAACGATGCATTATGGCACATTGGAACTTGCTCCAGTACACTTATCAGGATTTTATTGAAAGAAAACTAACCTCAAATCCAGAAGTGTTTCTGACTTCTACTGGCTGATCGTAGATGACAGCTATGTTGTGTTTGTCTGTATCAATATTATAAACTGCTGGCAAGGGACCTTGGTAATCAACTTCTTTGTAGTACGCCACTGCTAGAGCTGAGAGCGCAAGTCTGGCAGCTATCTCTGGTTTGTGTCTAGAGTGATCTCTGTAAGAGATTTAATTATCCTCATTATAAACATTGTAAAGGAAAGGCACCTTTCCTGCTCATTTCAAAATTACAGTTTTTTCAGTTCTGGGCGATATAGTTTGATTTACATCATTTGATATATGTCATTCTTCAAACTTACGGGCCTTCCGGTGAACTGAAGTCCGGTAAATCCATCGTCACTGCCATGAAAACATTAGGCATAACTGCATTGGGGACATAACCATAATTTGCCGTCTGCTGCCACCTCAATGATGGAAAGCCATCAGTTGTATTACCTGGAACTGGAGGTTTATTTCCATTTAACTGAAAAAAGAAGCATTGAAAAAACCTTAAATCTGCAATTCTTGTAGTTTCTTTTGTGCAGCCGAGCACGTGATCACACTGACCGATCTGACTGCTATTCTGCGTTCCGATTCTGATGCGGGTATCCATAGAAATGTACGGTAATATTATCAGAATCTGAAACTATCTGAGTCGGAAATTTATGATTGTATTTATGTGACACAGTAATTTCTGTCGGGCGTCATAACATTGATTCTGTACATAGGCTCGCTTCATTTGGGTGCCACTGCTACACTGTCGGCGGCATTTTTTTCCCAGAAAAATCCTTGCCAGGAAGGTACTTGAGCCCCACGTATTTTTTCAAACTTTCGCACATTTTTCAAGGATTTTCATAAAACATCCCAAAATTATAGGATCTTATCGCCGTTATGACGGCCGACACAAACTGCTGTATCACGTAGATACAAGAACAATTAGCAGAGTACTTAGAGTTGCTTAGAAACACGCAAAAATACCTGTACAAATCCAAATGGAAACACTGGATCAGTTTCTCCCTTTGAAGAGGCGTGAAATTTTGATCTCCAATCTTTAATCATTTCAGGGAAGGTGCAGTTGTAGTTATTGCTCTTTTCTTCAGCGTTTGCTTCACCTACAGATGTAAATTTGTGATATCAGAAACCATTCCCGTAACGTCCCTATCTATTTTTTTGAGTACAATAACATGAATAAGGTCTAATTTTTCTCTCACCTTGATACCAAATAGCACCCTTTATTGTCATATTCAATAACGGATGAACCATGGCATTCCACAAAACACTGAAAGTTTGAGGCCCACCAAAATTATGCAAATCTCTGAAAGAAACAAGAATGCTTACCAGTATTGTGTCGCACTCCATCTGATTAAGACAGATAATGGGATAAAACAATGTGGAGGTGCAGGGGGTCCAAAAATTTATCAAGACAAATCTGCAGAGAGCCAAGTCCAGTGGACGAGGGGGGGGGCACCCAAAAATGAAAGTTGCTTAGAATGTCCTGAAACACATTTTTGGTTTTAAAATTTTTGAAAACTCACGATTTTTATTTCAAAATTGCCAATTTTGGCAGCCATTTCGGACCCCTTAGCTTTGTTTTAGACTCAGGGTTCATATTTATACTTTTTGTGCAGAATTCAAATCCATCAAAATTTGCCTGGGGGTCTGGGAATAGCGGTTCTGAAATGTACCAAGCCAAATCTGGAGAGGGCCAGGTTAAGGGGAGGGAGTTGCTCAGAATGTCTGGAAACACATTATGATTTTGGAATTCTTGAAATTACTTTTGTAACGGTCCAGAAACAGAAACAACCAACTGGACGAACACTTTAGTGAGCAGATAAGTCGCTCCGCTCTGGAGATGGCACGACTAAAAAGTACAAAAGCGAGGCAATCACTAACGTCCTCCAAATAAAATCGTTCCAGATACCGTTGAACTTATCGTGGACATAGTAGATAGTAGTGTTGATTGATTGATAATATTTTATTCCCTGTTTTCGATACAAATCTTTCATATAATATCTTTATGCATTTTTGGTAAATTTTAATAAGAAGGGGGTATAGTGATTGTTTTCAATACGACAGCATACACCCTGGTAATTATTAAATAATAATAATAAGTGAGCAAAAGCAAAAAACAAACATGTACAAATTAAGTGGCTGATTTTAATACAGTCACTCATTCCTCTAATCTTTTCGAAAAGCTTTTGACATTGGTCAATTGTTGTAGTTATTTTCAACATTTCAAATTTTTTAAACTGATACAGAATTTATCTTATTTACAGTTGTAGCACCATGATATCACAGTTTTCTTTGCATTTTCCTCGCGGCGTTTTATCAAACTATTGTACTTTTATATCTTTTGGTAGCTTGAGTAATTTCACTATCCGCTGCCAAACACTGCTGTCCGCGTCGACGTTTCTGTGGTTTTGTATTTGAACTTCTCATTCGCTTATTGGCAAACCACTTCTTCACTTGTTCTGCTGTGATATTTCCTGCTTTGGCGATGACCTCTGCGGTCTCATTTGATGGGTACGGATTCTGGTGATTTCGCTCGTACCAGTTATTCATTATTCGTATTGCTAGACTGTTGAGTGGATTCGGTTTACTTTTCTTCTGATGTGGACTGTTTTCTGTGCATCTGCTTAGAATAGCAAGAATACCGCTTTTGTCGTTGGTGGTCGCAGAAGTAGAAAGTGATCGTCTATTTTTCAAAACGGCTGTACCTTCTTTGACTGATGAAGTTGTGGATAAAAACTGGTAAAGTAAACAATGAATCTGTAATTCTATGTTGTCTATGAGAGCATGTTGCTGCATGTCGAAGTATTGGTTGACGATTGGTAAAACAGTCGGAGCATCAGCAGATTTGCACAGATTAATAACTCTATCGGATTCTATACGAGCTGACTGGATCTTATAAAACTGCAACAAATGTTCAGCGCTTTCTTCATTGGACTTTAAGATATTCTTTAGGCTGAATTGAAGCCGTGCGCATCTGATGGTAAGTGGTATCTGTGGTGTAATATGGTCCGATGACGGTAATGTCGCCTGGATGAGACTAAGGGGTACACTACTCGCTTTACACTCCTGTTGGAGCACTTCATGAAGAGGCTTGCATCTGGTGGCCAAGTCCGACATCAGTGAAGGTTCGTGTGTCGTTGGTAGATTACTACCAGGACAGCTGTAAACTTCTGGTGTCTTCGACCTTCTTGGTAACTCAGACGTTGATTTCGAATAGACCAAATAATTGGAGGAGACTACGCTGTTTTGAGCAGGCCTGGCAACAGATGGTTGTCCTGACTCAATCGAAACAATAGATGAGTAGTCGCTCGGTGCTGGAACCTTCGTACAGGACATGGGTTGATATCCCATTGTCGATTTTTCTGGATCGCAAGTGACCTCAGTTGGCGACCTGGGAGCCTGTGGCACAGTAACATTCTGAACAGGTAGTGGAACACTTTCCGGATCACTGACAAAGGTTTCACCGTAAATGTCTACCAAATCTCTGAAAAGGGCTTCTGCAGTTTCTGTTGAACACTCCGTTACAGCAGGGCTCGAAGGGATCATATCATGAAAAGATGTCATTCTTGAAGAAGACTGCGGTATCTTCAAATGCACCTGAAACGCCAGAGTTATAATTGCATTGTTAATAATGTACGTCTGTTTGCCTTTATTATATGATTTTGTCTACAATAATTAAAAGTCATTGAAAGATTATTGCCAATATAACATTAAACATCGTGCGTACCTTTAACTGCTTTTCCATTGTCAGAGAAAGAAGTAGAAGCAAAATCACTGTTGAAAATATTTCAAGGACTTGTTGCTATTTTCCGATGTTGCTCAAGGAGAAGTTGAGGTTAACTCATGATTCACCAGAGTACTGCTCACCGTTAAATACTAACTCAAATCTGCAAACTTTGCACCTCACATAATAGGATAATAACACCTTCAATTGTGAAGAAAGGAATAGCTCAAGGTGCTAAATATCAAAGATGTACAACTGAGCACATCAAAGATAATCACCTCACGATATCAAATAAACAAGATTAACACCCAAGACGGAAACATTGCACCTCAAAGTATCAACGATTACAAACTCTACACCTGAGTAATTCAAAGAGATGCAAACATAGCACCTCCGTTCAAAAACATTGCACCTCAAAATATCAAAGACTACAAACTCTACACGTGAGTAATTCAAAGAGGTGCAAATATAACATCTCCATTCGCAAACATTGCACCTCAAAATATCAAAGACTACAAACTCTATACCCGCGTAATTCAAAGAGGTGCAAACGTTGCACTCCCATCAGTGGCGGATACAGGATTTTCCATACGGGGGGGGGGGGGCAACCCCCAAGGTGGGAGAGCCCCAGCCTATTATTTACCAATTTTTTCCTTAAAACTATGAAAATGAAAGAAATTGGAACCGGAGGCGGACGTCCCTAGGACCCCTCCTCCCCATTTGGATCCACCAATGCCCAATCACAAGTTGTTCACACCTGAAATGTGGACAAGTTTGAAAGAACCGTTGCCACCTGAGTAGCATCTCAACCATCTCCACTTCAAAATTGCAACTGACTTATACGGTAATCGTTGAATGTTCAGTTCTTTCAGTCGGTTAGTGCTTTCCTTTGTGGTATTATTTTTCTCTTGACAAAATAAAACCTCAGCAGCGTTGTGCACACAACATTCTAAGACTTACTTTTGAGGAGAAATAATATATCGTGGTGTTCCAAATTTGTCTATAACATTACATTTCCTGAGTGAGTCTGGGGATGACCAAGCTTCTACAGGAGTCCCTCCCCAGTCTGATGCCACCAGACCAATCGGATACTTCAAGGTTTTGTACAAATTCTTCCCAAACAACCAACATACGGCGGAGAATATGTCGAATCTTTTGGTATGTTCACCCAGCGCACCTGTGGCAAAATTACTGGTTTCATTTCAAAATGAACACGCCCTTTCAACTGATAAAGGCAAAAATATCTCGGTCAAAATTTTAATTCTGTTCTCATTTAATTTTGTAGTATTTGCTATGATAGTGGCCGTTTAAAAATGGCTGGATCAGTGCTAATAATGTCATAAAATTTACCTCGTGAAGGCCTTGTCCAGTTTTGTCTGACGTCCTGAAGATCGTACAGAGGACTACTAGTCTGTACCAAACCAGCCGTGAATAGACGTACATCACTGTAATCTTTAACACCATCATACTCCTTCTGGACGTCTTCTTTAAACATCTAAAATCATGTAAACCTGATCAATGCGATCCCAGAAGCCGAGCCTATCATCCTATCGACTGAAACTTTCAAGGACTAGTTCACTTTAGTAGGGAAATTATTGTAAACATACTGGAAATTACATATGAAACATCTAGAAACACTGGAATTTGCACTTTGTGCTGGATGGTTTTGAAGTTCATCAAACACTGAAACACATTCCAACATTCCAGATTCCAGTTCATTTTTAACAATCAAGCTATTTGTGTGATCGTATCGTCTGAGTTAGTGTTTGTGTTTGGAGCCTCGGTTTGAGTTCCAGGACACTGCTCGCACCTAAATTCACAGTGTCCCGGTTGTCTAGTTTACTTGGCCAGGAGAAGCAC
>JBCAUG010712814.1:0-13123 GCA_038406175.1 Haplosyllis leylae
TGCTGAGTCTAAATCTCCTAAAAGCCCAAAGTCCCATTATTGGGGGGGGGGAGGGTCTGGAGACAAATTTTCAACTTTTGATGCTGTGTTTAAATCTCCTAAAAACCCAAAGTCCCATTATGGTGGGGGGTGGGGGGGGGACAAACTTCCAACTTTTGATGCTGAGTCTAAATCTTCTAAGAACCCAAAGTCCCATTATGGTGGGGTGGGGGGGTCTGCCAACCAACTTTGGTGGTGCTGAGTCTAGATCTGCTCAAAACCAAATTACCCTATTTTTGGGGGTGGGAGTTGGGGGTTGGTGGGGGGGGGTCCACTAACATCACACTGACATCTGGTGAGATTTTAGGGTGAACTTAGATAATTATGCGAGAACAAGTATGGCATGGTTATACAAGATTTTCAAATTCTGACATGTACCCACAATTCTTCAATAGTTTAGTAGATAGAAAGGTGGTCTTACACACAAGAGGTTCTCAGATTGAATTATACTGCCGTCAGTTTTTGCCGCAGGAAATGTGCTTTGATTTTCTTTGCATCTGTTGAAATATAAGAAGGAAAATTTTGCAAAATAATCTGTCACGTGACAGGCTATTTTGTGGAACATTTTCTATTAAATGTGATGAAATTATAAGGACAATAGCTTTGCCAAAATTTCAACAAATTAACTTTAATTTTGTGCCTGTGTCATCAATATAGATTTGAAACACTGTTTAACTCCAGCTCTTCTTCCATCTTTATCTCCAATGTTCAGTTTCCATTGTACTACTTTCACAAAACAACAGACCTCTGTGGCATCATTAATAATAAAAAGTTTTACTTTTCATCTTTAAAACTTTGTGGACTGTCTTTAATTCTGCTGTTCATGAAAGTTTTCTCTCTGTTTCAGTGCAAATATAGGGCTCTTTAGAAATTGTGTATCTTGGTTGTTTAAATAATCAGAAGACAGGGTAATTTCTGGGTAATCCCATTCAAATTCCAGATCAAATTTACTTTGAGGAGATACACAGGAAGCTATTGTAATTTACATGTTCGTGTATTTATCTCGGTTTAACCCTATTTGTTGCAATGTAAGGGTGAATAGAATATCTAATTTATTCCTAATATTGAAGTCATGACTTTGAATTGAATTCAAATGGAATTGTGCCATTTTAAAATATTTGAAATGCAAATAATATTTCAAAGAAATATATGATGAAGGAAATTGTCCCTGGGTGGTTTGAGCCGATGTTCGCTGTGAATAGGAATGTAGAACATGAAATGACCTCCACCTGTGTGAAATACAGTTTCGGAAATCAGCCACACAATTCTTGTCATGGCATCTGAAGCAAAATCTACTTTTAATTGTACAAAGATACAATTGCACATTTCCCCTTAAATTAATTGACAGACAAATTGTACATGAATCTCACAGTCAATCAGACTGTCGGTAACTTGATTTTGAAGGTTTTTTTTTTGCATTCTTAGTTCCATTGTTCCTTTTCGGGCAAACCCCAAATGTTACATTTGCGTGATTTTACAAACTCTTAAACAAATGCAGGTGCACTAAATTTGCATAAGAAAAATATATAGTGAAGTTGTTTTAGTGGAAAAGACTGTGAGGAAACAATGGCTCCCTTGTAACACTTGATGGGAAAGTCAATAGAAATCAACAAGAGATACATGACGGAGATACCATGGGTGTGAGACATCCTTGTGGACTCTTCCAAAACTGATACAAGAAAATACCTCGTGCAAACATTTGTGAAACATGAGATTCACGTAAACTGAACGGTTTAAGAATTGTCCTCCTGTTCAAAGAATTGTATCAGTATTTTGTGGACTGATACATCATGGACCTCATGCACAAAACAGTGCATCCCGAGGTTACCTTGTGACAACATTTCATAGGAAAGAGTCAAAATACAACATAGTTTACGAAATAGTGTCTTGTATGTAAACTTTACCTAATAAGCCAATCTCAATAGAATTATTCACCCTCACGTTTGAGTGCAAACTGTCAAACTTTGTACATAAACAGAAACTTTCTAGTGCTTTGTCTTTTTATTCGTCTTTTTCTGGATAGGACTGAATTTTGAGAAGGACTCATGAATGTTGTCCATATTGTCATACAACAGATGGACCGGTATTCATTCCTGAAAGTACAAGAGTGAGACTGTTAGTCTGGAAAACAGATACAATTTTAAACAAGTGGATTGTAAATGCGGTATCATGCCCAAATAAGGTTTCCAAGTACTTCTCAGTATTTCTGACATCATCCTGGCATCCCAAATACGCATCACGGTACGAATAGATGCTGATGACGTCTCATAATTTAAATTCAATCCAATCTGTATTTTTCAGTGTACAGGTTGTAGCCTCCACAGTGCTTATCTAATCATTTGAATGGATCTCTCTGGCATAATTTTAGTGTTTTTCACTTTTGATCGCATTCGCTTCATTTGGTTTGATGAAATTCTGCTAACATTTTGTCAATGGTGTGTTGGTGAAGTGCCTGGGACCTTAAAACTAACCCCAGAAACCCTAGCATTTTAAACAGTAAATATGCATGTTCACATGAAAAGAATACAATGTTACAGCCTAATAGTTGATTTAGGGTCCAAATAATGAAGGTTGTTGCCCAAATTCCAAAAATGTTACATCATTTTAACTTTTCTTCATTCAGCTTAATTAGAGTGATTTTAGTGGTTGATTTGGGGGGGGGGTCCATTGTTGGAGGAGGGGTAGCCTTTGGCACTTTTATGAAAAGTAAACCTAATTTGTCATATTATGATTGGTTGGAATTCAGGAATTGAAATACAGTGAGGAGCAACCAATCTTTTTTTCAGAATGGAAATGAGCCCAAAGGGTCCATAGTGGTCCATGGTGGTTCATAATGGTCCACAGTAGAAGGCTGCCCATGGTGACCCATAGCAGTCCACTATAATTCATGGTCCATAGTAGTCCTTGGTCAATGGTGGTCCACAGTGGAGTAGTCAATAGTAGTCAAGTGGTCCATAATGGGAGTGGTCCACAGTGGTCAATAATGGACCATAGTTGTCTATTGTTACCCATATTGGTTCATAGTCATCCATGGTCCATGGTAGTCCATAGTGGTCCATAGTGTAGGGTGGTCCATATTGGCTTATAGTCATCCATAGTTCATGGTGGTCCACAGTGGTCTGTAGTGGGTGGTGGCCCATAGTGGTCCATAATGGCCCATAGTTGTTGCTAGTGACTCATAGTGGGGTGGTCCATGGTGGTTCATAATGGAGGTGGTTGATAGTGGTCCACAGTTCTCCATGATCCATTCTGGTCTATAGTGGGGATGGTCCATAGTGGTCCAAAGTATATGGTGGTCCACAGTAATCCATGGTGGTCCACAATGGGGTATGGTTCATAGTAGTCCATAGACAGGTGGTGCATGGTGGTCCATAGAAGGGGTGGTCTATGGTGACCCATAGTGGTCCATGGTGGTCTTTGATAGACAATTGAAAGTTTGCTTTGTTATTGTACCAGGAACCATGGTTGTCTATGGTGGAGCAGGATGTCTAGACCTTGTCTGCTGATTATTTTTAAACTACTTCTGGTAGATCTATCAGTCACACAAAATCTTGCATTCTCAGACTTCTGCGTGACCAAATTTGGCAATCTATATCTTGTTTGGAAGCTCTTGACCTGCAAAATCATACAATCATATCAGCAAGATGATTCTTATTCATTTAAGGTGTAAAAACAGGAGTTAAATATTTTAAAATGATGTTGCATCCTTGATCCAATTGCTGGCACATAAATGACATCATGACAACATTCTCACGTGAACAAATTCCCACCAATGAATGCAGCAAAATATAGGTCTAATTATCAAAAAACTGCCAAAGGCTTGGGACAGGGTGTTACGAGCCCCCCCCCCCAAGTAATCACTAAGCTGACTCTAACGAGCCAGCAAAAATTCCTCTGAGAATAACTTATTCAAAATGCTATGTCATTTTACATTATGACATCATCAATGTGAAAATGACATAATGTAATGTGACATTGATTAGCAACAAGCCAGCAGTGTTGTGACTGATGTAATTTTATTTAGCTTTTTTCTAGATTGCTCTGCTCAGCATATTATCCATTTTAACCCCTATATTTACTTATTTGCACCCCAAAATCTCAAGGTCTGGAGGATATGCCTGAGCCTCTGTGACCCCCTGGATCCACTAGTGTGTGCAGACATTTATCACAAACCAAAACACTATCAAAATGGACTCTCAGGGTGGTCTAAAATTTTTGAATCAAAATTCATTGGATAGCTACACCAGCAACAAATTTGTCTTCAAAATCACTTTACTGTTGACATCCATTGTAAAATCCTCCCAGTTTTTTTCCGAATTTCAATAAGTCCCCGAACTTCCTACAGACAGTGTAAGTAGAATTTGGTGGATCCAATGGGGTTGTAATTCGGCTTCATGGTTAAGGTGTTCGATCATGAATCCAAAGGTTTTGATTTTGAATTCCCCGTTTCAATAAGTACTGTGGATGTTTGGTTTTTTTTTTCAAGAACTCTACAAATTCATTGAAACTTTCCAAATCCGGGTTTTTTCTCTTAATCTTTGTGGATTTCCAAATGAAGATCTCTCTGGAACAAGTTGAGACTAACAATGAGGCCGTAGAGTGTAAATACCACAACGTCTATAAATTTGTTTTCATGTAAAACACTTCTAGAATATTACCTGGGATATCGGTTATGATACCCGATATCGCAACTGACCCAAGACCCTGATAGTTGAACGTATTCTGACCATTTACCCCCACTTAATGCCCCCAAATATTAGTAGTATATTACCCATCATATCACCGTTTCTTGAGCGGTTTCTTAATGGATGGAGTTCTGCCAATTTGGGAGATATCTTTGAAAAGTACAGAAACACGTTCAGCATGAATTATTCTGTTTCTTATAATTGTGCAATATTCGGTAAACAGTTTTGGTTCCTGAACTCATGATTCGTGACGAATTTTGTCATTTGTGAAAATTCATTATATTTTATACATATTATCTTTTTGAGAAGATGTGACTTCTGTATTCACCAATAGGTAATTGTTTATCAGTGAGACAACACTAAAATGGCTGAAATATTGAACTGTCGGTGATTTTAATCTTTTTTTGCTTTCACCAGAAATGAAAAGAAAACTGGTGGAGGCGCTTGGGTGATCAGTTTAAATAACTTCAAATATTTAAAACCAAAAAAGTGATCAATGAATGTCCAGAGTCATGCCCTAAGAAATACTACCCTGCCAGAACTACTCTTTGTTATTGATGTGAGTAGCACCAACATTACTCTCTTATCTCCTCACAAGGAGTTCTGTGTTTACAGACATTTGTAGCAAAACATTACAGGTGAAAGTCTAAATGTTTACAGGTAGATAAGTGAAATGGGGATCGGAGTGAGTGATGGCTTATTGGGGTTATGAGGAGGATAATCACTTCAGTCAAGTTGTGTTCGGTGGTCACTTTACAATATATGTAAGTAGCCATTTAATTCCAACACTTGCTGTTTATGGTACATTTGATTGGTGGTCTTCAGAATATTTATTAATGTGGAAATAGTCACTCAACCATGGAGTTTAATTATCAATCTAAAAATAAGTTTGATCGTCCTCAGTGAAAAACAAATTCCTCCAATTTTCCATTTTAAATTCACACATTTGTCTGTGTGTGTTTCAACGTTTACAAATTTTATATCTTTTCCATTGAAGTTTTCAGATCTACTTCAACTTATAAGTCGTATTTGCAATTGAAGTACTTAACAACATCCAACTAGCCTGTGTACAGGAATGCCAGTTTTAATTCGATGCGCTATTGCAACCAATTTGCTGGACGATAATTTCAAATTACATTCTACCAGTTCTGCAACTCAAACCTGATTGCATTCAACGCTTTCAATCTTGATCCAATTAGAATAAAAGTCAAACTCAATAACTCGATAGAACTTCATTAATTGAAACACATCATCTTTAATATTTAGGATAACAAGCCACATATACAGATTACATAGCAAACACAGGTGATTCATTATTTACATCATTGAAACATACCGAGGTATGCATCTTACATTGCGGTATATCGACAAAGTAGATCTCGATGAAAGTAAATTGTTCAAATAATCGTCTAAGTGCAAAGACGAAATGTTTGTTTAAAATGGGTGAAACAAATATTCTTTAATATCATTTTGTGTCTCTTGGGTGAATTACGTCCCCCGCCCCCTTCTTTTCAACGTTAATATGTCACTGTCAATTTCAATGAGATTACTATCCGACATAAGGTGCATGCTGTATGGTCAGCTATTTCTTGTCTTTTGTCATAGTTCACACAAGACAGTTTTCCTCAGTAACATTATTGCATGAACATACTACACCGACCATAATAAGGTGCACAAAATTTGATGCTACTAATTACCTTAACCAAAACAGGAAAACACAGCAAACCAATAGAGCCTAATAGACCACATATTGTTTGCTTGTACATGATCATACAATGGAAACATTTAAACATATGTACACGATGATACAATACAAGCTATGAGTGCTGTATGGAGTTAGAACTGTTATTTCCACCAGCAAAAAACGTCAACTGATTGAAATATTTAAGTGGTGAAACATTTCCGTTGAACTGTAATATTCTGAACTTAAAAATTAGATTTTTTCAGTCTTTTTATTTGAGAGAATTAAATTGTCGTTTGCTATTTTAAACAGAAATATTGCACTAAAAAGAACGTTCTATTTTGCCTGCAAGTTTCTCGATTCAAGTTTAATCGTCGCAGAAGGGGAATTGCTCAGTTCTATTGGTCCCCTAATAGAGCTCACCCCTCCGTGCTGGTAGGCTGAGAGCTGTGCCGTGTTCATATAGGGTGAGCCCGGGAGAGAGTATGGGTGACCGGCTGGGACACCTAATTGATAACAAGGGCTCAGACCTCCGAGAGGTACAGCGCTGCTCAGGGCGGGATGTCCTTCTCTAACGGCGGCCAAACTGGCTGCGTACGCTGGGTTGATTTGCCCGACCTGTCTCCCTCCGAGATAAGCATAAGACGGGGGATACGGATAAGACATATAGGACAGTTCTCGAGCTTTTAACTTCTCGATGTCAGTGATTTTAGGAGGAGGACTTGGGATTTGATCAAATATGTCTCTTTCCTTCTTTCTTTCTTGTTTCATTTCTCCATCTCCACTGTGATGGTTTCTTTCGGCCGCGGTTACATTATTCAAATCTGATCTTCGATCTACAGTTTCTGTGCAGCTGGGACCTTCTTGGTTCCCCTGTGCTGTACGTGATGTTCCAATGATACTGTCTATCGTGAATAGTTTTCGTTTGAAACACATTGCTTCGTCACCCGGCTCATTGCTTCTGTTGTTACCACCTTTGTGTTGTTGCTGTTGTGCACTCGGGTTGTGAATGCCTTTACCTTCGAGGGATCTTATTCTGTTAAGATTACCAGCTATGTCGTTGTGACTCTCACGAGTCCGACAACTGGAACTGGTGGATGGGGAAGGTGAGAACTGATTTACCCTGGTTTCACCGAATAAACTTCTCGAAGACGATGACGATGATGACGATATTGACGATCGAGGAGATTCCTGATCCACCTGAGGACACGAGCCTCCAACCAGAACACTTGGAGGTAACGGCTGCTGACCTTGGTGATGATGGTTGTTGCCAGCCTGTGAACTAAGCTGATGGTTTCTGTGGAATTGTACCCGTTGCATTTGAATTTGTATATCTAGCGCTGCAGCTACGGTTGCAGCAACAGGCATGGTGTTGCGGCTGGTATGTCCTGAAGGTGATTGCTCAGTAAACTCATCAAAGTGACCAGGTCGGCTTTGAAGTGGACTATCTGTTCGGCCCACACCCACGACTGGCGAGCCCTCCTGTGCTGCGTGCCCTGGGGTTGTTGGGGTATCATTCTCATCCACTACTTGACCTGTTGAACTGTTCAGGGTGACGTCTCCTTCGCGACTGAAGGGGTCGGTGATGTCCGGCTCGTCCTCGTCGTCCACCGGCCCCAGGTCTTCATCCTCCCCGGCGCTGCAGTCCACGTCGTCCTCCTCTCCCTCGTCGTGTCCACTATCACCTGGACTGCATGGTTCGCCTGTACAACATAGCATATTTATGTACAGTGAAATCAAATTTTGGATTTTAAATTTGAAGTGGTGTACGTGATGTATGAACCAACCCTTAATTGTGACTTTGAAAACTTTCATTTTCAGTACTGAGTAACCTTTGGCAGTGGGCAGATTGATTTGTAACGTAAGAATGAATGTTTATTGTGCGGATTCTCATCCAAAAGACAGTTGCAAATTACGTTTTCTGCTATACTTTTAATTTCTAATGAAAAACTATATAATTTGTAACCGTACCTGTACTGGCGGACCCTGATCCGGTCCTGGAGGCGGCGGTAGCACCCTTGGGGCGTCGCTTACGTCTTCTGTAGTTTCCGTTCTCAAACATGTCTTCGCAATGCGGATCCAGTGTCCAGTAATTTCCCTTTCCGGGTCGTCCTTTTTCTCTTGGAACTTTAATGAAACAATCGTTGAGCGACAGGTTGTGTCGAATGGAATTCTGCCAGCCCTGTTTATTGT
Organism: Haplosyllis leylae; assembly: GCA_038406175.1. Classification (NCBI taxonomy): domain Eukaryota; kingdom Metazoa; phylum Annelida; class Polychaeta; order Phyllodocida; family Syllidae; genus Haplosyllis; species Haplosyllis leylae. The sequence goes on from JBCAUG010712814.1 coordinate 8,599, forward strand.
CATGGTAGTAGGGAAACCTCTCCATGATGAACTGATAGATGCCGTTTAGGGTTATTTTTCGATCTGGAGCGCTTTTGATTGCCATGGCAATCAGAGCGATGTAGGAATAGGGTGGTTTTTGAGGCTGTTCTCGACGTTCGAGGTCCGCCAGGAGACTGTAGGCTGCATACGTCCTGCTGAGGTCCCCAGCAGCGTGAGGTGAGTACAAGTACGCCGCTGTAGGGTACGGGTGGTATCGCGTCATGACGTCATGGCTCATTGCTGGTGACGTCACTGCCGTTAAACCCGCTGCAGCTGCGGCGGACGCTGCATAACGTTGATAAAGAGACGCAGTCATCAGTGAATGTCCTGCCATTTTTATTAATGTTTTTGTTCACAATTCCTCTTTTGTTGGAAGATAAATTTCCAAAATATCAAACCTACCAGAACAGAAACAAATGTTTTGTACCTTTGATTCGTTCCTCAGCAAGACATTTGACACTGCCTGGAAATCCTTCAACGACGATCTCTGACAGAAATATCTCTGTCGATATCCAATTGAAGTTTCAATCAGTTTGTAATTAATTAAAGTCCAATTTCCTCAGTTGATGTGAACGGTCTCGGTCCCAGTGGACGAATGAAGTCTAATCGACGAGCTACGCATGGTATTGAGACAGGGCCAGCCTATCAAGACCCTTGTTTGAATATTGTAAGATGTTGTTGTTTTTAGACTCTACACTGACTAAGTGATGGGAAAATAAATGCAGCGATGAACAAACAGTGGTAAAAGTTTCTTTTGTAGCTTGAATAAACCATATGTCATTTAGTACCTGGTTTCCATGCGCAAAGGTTAAGCTCAGCCAATCAGAGAGCAGAGGGATTAAGTCTGTATTTACACTACATCTCTGTAGGACTAAGTGCCCACCCAGGAGTTGAACAACAATGTTTATTTTGAAAATTTAAAAGAAGAAATTGACCAGGGTTAGGGTAAACATGGCTTAAGGTTTGTTTTAACAGAATGTTGAGTTTAATATGGCCTGTAGCAGATATTGATGACATTATCGTCCGCTGGATTATTTAGGGAGCAAATTCTCTATTTGTTCAGTAATGATTGCGGTTATGAAATTAAACACTGGGTTCCAATGCCAAAATATTGGTCAAGTTGTGTGTAGCGTAAAGACCGTGTTCCCTCTTACCGACACAAACATTGACACAAATTTAAGTTGATTTATTTGCAAAATACTCTCACAAGTTCCAACGCCAATCTGCTGTTCATGTACAAAGATTAATTTTTCCAGGGAAAACTACTCGAATGGAATGTTTTTCAATGTTAATGTTGAGGCAAATTCACATAAACAATTGCATTGCAAAAGACTTGTGTGTTTGATTTGCACTCGAGATACGACAATGTTTGGTGCCTTTCCTCGAGTGCTTCTTGTTATTCTTTTTCTATTCTGAATTATTCATAAAAAAAATTTGTTTGGAAAGTTGAGTGCTAGACTGCTTCGAGACATCGTGAACTAGTAGGGGTTGGATATTGCACCAACTTTCAAAAATTTTAACGTTCACTTTTAGTTTAGTTTAATGTTCGAAGAAATGCATTTTTCTGTACAAAACGTAAAACAGTTTAAAATACAAAATCCCTCTTTTAGCGATATATATGTCTGTGGAATCTAAAAGAAACCGAGGCATACTGTTTATTCTTGTGATTTTTTGTACTGTTTTATGTGGTTACTCCAATCAAATTTCACTGACTTTGATATTTTGGTCTTGTGAACCAAATTGGCCATAGAAATTTGTCTTTTGGGATTTTTTAACCGTATCTTAATCTCATGTGATGAGACCACATCTCCGTTGCTGTGTTGGTCTATTGAAAAGAGACAGATGCGTAGCAACGGGTCGGATTATTCTCGACACTGATAATTGGATATGATTTGTGAAGAGTTTGTTTTGGTTATGTGTTTTTATTGTTATCTCTGAGTGGATCAGTAGGGGTGTCGGTTGGTTGAGGCCCCTTGCTCGCCTCAGGGGTGGCCTACACTCTCGGTGAATAATAGAACTCAATACACGGTAATGCACCAGTTCAGAGGCGGAGGCAGCAACCTTGGTGGTCAATCTATTGAAAATGCTTTTTACAAAGACGCGTTGGATAAACACAATTGAAAGTTCGTCTCAGCATCAACAAAAACTTTTTTATCATATTTATTTATATAATAGAAAGCAGTAATGCTTTTTTATTTGATCCAAAGGCTGATAATTTCAAAACTAAAACAGAAAAAGTGACACTCTGATGATGTTAGTATCTGTAAGCAACACAGATTTAGAGGAAGGTGCCCGATACTCCAAGCAAAGCCCCTGGAATTTCAGTACAATTTGGTTTACTTCCTCTGTAAACTCGGTTTCCAAGTCCATGTTCCAATTTTTATGAACATTTAATGATGGACACACTCTGTAAGGAAATTTCTAACAAAAACGTGAAACATGGTCTGGAAAAGGGATGCAAACGCCGAGGGGAAAAGAATCCAAGCACAATTCTGCCAAAACGACCCTGTGGCTTAATTTTTCCACATCAACTTTGATGCCAAAGAAAACACGGCGTCCAGATCAATTATTTCTCAAATAGAATTATGTCGTTTCGGTTTAGCCTTAATCTTGGTCTCCCTTAAACCCTGACAATTCTTGCCAAATTTCCTGCAAGCGACAGCAGTGACACTGTTTTCATAAAATATTCCTGGGATTTGGGCATAATTAAGTGCCTTACAGGAGCTTGTTACGAAAACAGAAATTAAGCAAAACACCCAATTATGACATAAATCCAATGTTATTACCATTGGCAGGGTGTTATAAGATAATCATGCTTTGATAATCCAGGACAATCACTGGTTAATTTGTCTTCCTGTCCGTCTTTAAATGTTAGTTTTCATTGCCTGTCAAACGCTATAGGTTGGAAAAATATATCCCCAGGCCTCCCGCAGCAAATTCGCTGTTAAGTTTACATATACCATTAACACAACTGCTCAACTGCGAAAGCTCGTTTCAAACGATAACAATTTAGAGAAAAAAGTGACTCAATTTAGTGGAAATTTCACCGTCCCAGAGGATTAAGTCCGACGTGGTTTATCAAAGGGACTCCTCTGCAATGACATTCGTCTATTTGTTGTGTATCTGTGGTGAGAAATAACAAAGCCTCAGGGTAGGGTTTAAACTGGTAGCCCCCAAAATTTAAGGCCTGTTGGCAATTCCTATTTCAGAGGGATCCATCACTGCGGCCTTGCATTGTTTCTTCGAAACCAAAATTAGTTATATGCTCAAAGAAGATGACCTCTGCAATAATAGTTCTTGACAGGTTATTTGTATTCTTTTGAAGCATTTTTAGAATTGTTTTCTCTTTTAAATTTACTATGACTTTAAACATGAACTACTTTACACAATCTTTTGTACCTAGAACTCAGCATGTTCACCATAGATGACTCTTGCAAAGGGAAAATTCAGTTGTCTGGATATTTACTGCTTCCCCACCCCCAACGTAGTGTGAGGGAAGGTAATGTTTTCAGTTATATTTGTTCGTTTGCTCACTGAGAAGCTATCCATGATACAATAGGAGATGGCCTCCCCTCCCCATCCTGGACCCAGTCCCCTAGGAAGGACCAGTCTGGAAGAATAAGTCAGGAAGAACTGGCCAGGAAGGAGATTCTCTCAGCCACAGCCACCCTCATCTAAAGAAGGACCAGCCAGGGAGAACTGAGTCAGGAAGGAGGCAACACCCTCGGCCCTGCTCCCACCTGTTGGCAGATTTGGACTTACCCCAAAAATTTGGGACCCAGATCCCCAGACCCCCCCCCCCAAACCGTAACGAGTCCAGGGTCTGATGAAACGGGAAGATGGAGGTTGTGTGCCTCCTACTGGAAGGCTTTCTTGTAGTGAGCCTTCTAATTTGATATCTGCCACCACAGAACAACACTTGGCCATGTGCCTGGGCCAGGAATCCACATTGAAGGAATCAGAGTTGTGAGATGACAGGGTAATGCACCCCTGGCTCTGATCCCGTACACATCTGCCTTTATCCGTCTGTTATTGCGCACCTGTCCTGACACACAACGCATATTTATTTAAACAGTTTTCTTTAAATTAATAAAGATCGCCAAGAGTCAAGAAAACTTACTTCTGGTTGAGAAGACACACGCGTTGTGAGTTTGAAATGTGTCGAACAACGGGTCATGAGTTGACACAAAAAAGGATTTAAACTTCGTTCATGGTATCCAACAACACAAAACACCATTATTGTGTAAGTAATATCACCAAAAAACAATGCTTATGTCATTGACTAGAAATACATAAATTCACGCCTTTGATGTTTCCACCTGTTTCAGATGAAAAGATTGGACAATGACTGTACCTCCTTGGCACTCAAGAACCGGTGTGGTGATTTAAACCGACCCCTCCCCCCCTTTTTAGGCCCCCCCTGGACCATTTTGACTGTTGTGAGTGGGACCCATTTTTCATAAATGTTAATTTTCTTCCAATTAAATTATTTTAAAAGTCATAA
>JBCAUG010712825.1:0-13122 GCA_038406175.1 Haplosyllis leylae
CACCCTGGCTTTGAAACCCAGGGCAGATGTCACCAGAAGTCCAAAACAGGGGTATCAGCGGCCCCGCAAAAAGGACATGTGTCCTACAAAAATTTTTTAAAAAAAACAAAAAAAAAACACACACACACAGTTTTGGTGAGAACAAATCCTTCCCTCTGTTGGAGAGCTACACATGTGAAATGACTGCTGCAGCTGTAAATATCAGTTGACAAAATATATTTTAAGGTAGAAATGAATTATGAATACACAAAAAATAATTAAAAAAACATGTTAGAATAGCTCATCAAAGACCCAGACATTGGGGAACGCTTTGGTCTGATCCAACCCGGAACTCCCTTTCAGTGACGGTTACTCAAACATCTTGTCCGGTTCTCAAATAAGTGAGCTTTTTGATATCAGGCGGTTAACCAGATGTAGTAAAATGAGGTGAGTTAAGTACAAAGTCAAAAGTCAAAACAAGGCTGGTAATGTCCTCATGTCAGTCCTGAAGGAGGGACTGGGACGGTAGCCACTACACAGAATGCACAGATTTTTATTTTCATCCGTTTTGTTCTTTTTTCTTTCCTTCTTTCCTTCCTGTGAGGAGGTCATGTTCTAATTGCATTATGTACACTGGGAAAAACATTTTGAGGAAGTCTGAGTGGGAGACAAATTGAAATCTACTCCTATGAAGCTTTGTTTACACCACGAAAGGCCTCTAGATTGGCCTTTGTGGTGGGAATGCCTATTAAGGAATGAATAGGGCAGTTAAGGTTTCAACTCTTGTTTAAGGGATAAGCACTCTATTGTTACAATAGTGCTCTCTGTAAACAGACACCACCACCCACGCACACTAGGAGAAACTTGCTGAGTATATTTTGTCTCAGCCTAAGTAACAAGTTGGCGTAGGAGTAAACAATTATGTACAGATGAATAACAAGTCAATAACTTTAGGTATTTCCTCGGGGTGTTCACCAGGCCAGCCTGACTGCATACATGACCAAATGAAGACTGCAGCAGTGAAGAGTAAATCACCTCACTTCTTGACACAAGTTCTATTGTTTCTTCAACGGCAACTTCCTTCCAGGCTCCTACCGATTCTTAACTTCACCAACAATGCCCCACTTCTATTGATGCAAGCCCCTTTTCTGAAAATAAGACTGCCACAGGGTGCATAAGCTTTATGTGCTTTTCACATTAGACATTTCGCGGTGTAAATATACTGACAGAAAAAGCTCTTTGGTTGTTACCGAGACATAGTGTCCTCCTGCCCCAATGTATCTCAAGAAAAAGATGATTGGCAAAGGTGATCATAAAAATTTGATGTTTCTTGGCCCATCTGGATCTACTACTTGTTAGATTTTTTATGTTTTTCTTTTGGCAAGGTAAGGTGCTACTCTTCTCGTATCGACTATCAGATTAATTCACCAGTCGGCAAGTGTTGACTTAACCTGATTATCGCGTTCAATGTATTGATGTCTTTATTTTAAGTTCTCGTGCTCAGGGCAAATTACATTTGGAAACTCAATAAATTCAATTATGATACTATCTTAAAAACAACAGGCCAAAAATCCCTTAAAGTGCTGCGCTTTGCAAATGTCATTCGTGTGAGCTCGGACACAGGTAATGTTATTGTGAAAATAAAATTTGACCAAGGACGGCTGGTCAATAACAAACGACTGCTTGGTGTCTCCACTGAATCAGCCTGTCTTTCGTGTCACAGTTGTAGGACACATGCCTTTTTATTTTTTTTGAGCATGCCTCTGAAATTGTCTTCAGATTTTTTATGCGATCTGTCACTCACCTTGCATGGGGAATTTTCGCCTCACATGGACATTCTCACCTCACGTGAGCATTTTCATCTCACATGGACATTCTCACCTCGTGTAAATACTTACATGCTCCCTGTCATGCAAAAATAATATCTTTCACCGAGCGTGGAAAAATTCCCAAACAAAAATACCCATGTGAAGTGAAAATGCCCCATGTGAGGTGAGAATGCCCCACATAAGGTGAAAATGCTCATACAAGGTGAGAATGTTCATGTGAAGTAAAAATGCCCAACATGAGGTGAGAATGCCTCACGCATGGTGAGAATGTCCACATGAGGTGCTAGTACCCCATGTGAGGTGAAAATGCCCCATGTGAGGTGAAAATGCTCATGAAAGGTGAGAATGCTCATGCAAGGTGAAAATTCCCCATGCAAGGTGAAAATGCCCCACACAAGGTGAAAATGCCCCATGCAAGGTGAAAATGTCCCACGCAAGGTGAAAATGCCCCACACAAGGTGAAAATGCCCCATGCAAGGTGAAAATGCCCCACACAAGGTGAAAATGCCCATGCAAGGTGAGAATACCCACGCGAGGTGACTTTTGAGATGGTGTACAAGCCACCTATAGAATTCTTCACTCCTTGATATTTTTTCTATTCTTTAAAAACTTCTGACGCACAAAACCTCTTCGGTGGCAAGTTCTTTAAATGTTAGAATATTTTTCTTTTGAGTAAGGGCAATTTAACTAAATAATTGCTCTTACCCTACATCGGACAATTAGAACCTCCCATTTAGTTCGATTTCTTTTAGCTCAATGTCGTGTGTTTACTGTTATTAATGTTGTGGCATATTTGGATTTTGCGTCATTTATTACCTAAATTGTAGTTGCCAAGAACCATAACAAATATGACAGAAAGTTCCATTGCAATGAATAATGAGGAAATTGCTGCGATCTAAATTGGCCTGGCCTAAAGCAGGATTGCCTTGCTTGTTTGATATGATTCAAGACAGAAGCCCAGAATGTTTAATTCAGCTACATTTTGCAAACTTCAAATATTTGGTGGCTCGTAGAGGTACCTTATTGATTGAATAGGGGTTGCTTCGTAACTACTGTTGACTCACAGCGGCTGATTCAAGATTTCTTCATAATCGTTTCGTAAATAATAAGTTTTGATAAAACCGGAAGTCAAAGAAGACCAGATACTTCATTGTATGAAGAAATTAGACACCAGAGACCTTGTGTTTGTGACAGAGAGGAATCTTTCCCACAGTGTATTCCCTGTTTAATCGGTGAAGCGAGGTCCACTTCAATCATTATGTCTGAGACTCTTATCTTCACGCTCTTATCACTTCAATACGGGTCTCAAAGGGAACCACAGTAGACAGACGAATGATAACATCCTTATTTAGATACTCTGAACAGCCTTAACAGCCTCTCGCAAAAAGAAAAGCTGTTGTGAGAACCGTAAACAAGGATATGATGCAAATTCAGAGTAAAGAAAAAACAAGTGTTCATAAATTAAAGCAACCAATTATGATACATTCATAGTAACAGCTGCGCTAAACAGCCATCGGTGTGAAAATTATCCCAATCTGAATTCCAAATCAAATCCGAAATAAGACTTCTGCTGATGATAATGAAAAAAGATAATTTGAAGTATTTTAGAAAAGAAATTACTTCTCGGCGAACGTTTCTAGTTTTGAGAAAAGGCAAATTGAAGAAGTTAACAGCAGATGAATGTGGAGGCTTGTAATGTCAAAGGAACAAATCCAACAGAGAGAATGGGCGAAGCAGCTGAGTGCCAGTCAAGTACCATGAACTTGTTAAAATCATTCGAAGGGCATTTCCCATCCTGTTGACTATAAATAATTGTATCTTCCGTAATACTCAGAACGGTACAGCAAGTCTGTTTGAATCGCTGGGAAAAAGGAAATATGCCAATAAAAATATGGAAAGATAAAGACAAATATGACGAAATTACAATGGACTCTGATTTAATTTAGTCGATCTAGAAAGAATCTATTTTCATCATTTTAAATTTTCGTAGCTTAAGGAACAGTGTACGTTAGCATTGATGAGACTTCCTTTACTATCTTTTCAAACCAGACTTAACCGTCTTCCTTGAACACCATTGAGAGGATTGATTTAGGTTTTTCAGCAAATTAGATGGGAAAGTGAATTCTTAAAGCAATCCTATGGGCGTGCAAAGATTACAATTACGATAGTTTAGGGAAGATCGTTCCACACAATTGCACAGTACAATGATTTCTAGTCCCACCTCGACACGACCCACTGCTGGTCAAAAGTTCAACCTTGATTCCAAATTCTTCTCAATTGAAAACGCCCACAGGTTTCACACAGACAATGATGTTCCTTGTGACGGGTCAAAGTGAGCGAAAATGAGGACGTCTTCGGAGGTCAACGGCCATGAAAAATATACTGAAAATGAAGCTAACGTAGTTTTACGTTCACCATTTGAAGGACTCGACCTATCAGCAATTTCACTTTTAGCGAGCGTCCAGCACTGAGGTCACGATTGCGTCCGACTAATTTGATATTCTCACAATCTTAGAATTTATCTGACAGGTTGCGGGGGACTAAGTGACCGTATTTGTGACACGATTAGCGATACATGTTGCGAATACTCAATCATACGTATTACTTAGATGTAAAGTCCTGTAAGTATCAGCGTGTAAATGTATCGTATTGCACTACCGATTTTGCTTGGAGAGTGGGTGGAAAAGCTGCGAAAACGAATATAAAGGGCTAACATTAATACAAAGTACCTCCTACTTTAACTAACCTATATTTGCAACTGTTTCATAGGGAAAGCACTTGCTGAGAGTATTATACACAAATTGAATTGATGTCAGTTTGAATCAACATTATCTATGCAGACAAAAAAATGCGTTTCAGCTTTTCTGCCTCAGTTTTAGCTGATATTTACAAAAAATAACAAACTAGACAATCAAATTCACATTTCGGATACTTCAATATTTGGGTTGTTCCCCAATAACATGGTTCCAGATTATACTTGAACTCTTTCTGCTTCCTAACTTTGTTCTGCTTCCTGACTCTTTAAAGTCTTTATGTTTATTTGCTCTTATTTATATCAAAAGATATAATTTTATTTCTGCAACAATAAACTTACCAATAGGCTCATTAATCATAAGACTTTGAATCTCTTTGAAAATATTGCTCATCTAACAGAGGATAAATAACTGGCAAAACAAATGTGAATCTATTTGTGTTTAATTCTGTTGAATGCAAAATGAACAGTAACAGGAAGAAGTGAATACAAAATGAAAAGAAATCAGCGTTTATTTCGAAAAGGAAGAAATTTAAAGTCTGCGCCATAAAACCGAATGTCTTTATTGGTAAGTGTGCAGTTGCCATGAAACAGAGCAAATAATGTTAATAATTATTCATTAGAGAATTGTAGTTTACAAATTGAGATGAATAATGAAAAAGTTATTTTTAAAAGAAACGTCAATGCACTACACATAGTTTACGTAGATATCTCCATTAAAAAATAGAAAAAGAGTCGTAGATTCGTCGAAATGTAATTGATCTATAATACATAGGTTGTCTTTCTGATTAAAAAAAGGGCAAATTGCTTAACTATCAGTGATGAAAACAGGCAGTCATTTTACGCAAATAATGCAGTGCCTAATGGAGTTGTAGTTTTGAGACTAATGTTTTCATTGCAATACGTCTTCTAAGTATTTCTTTCTGGCTAACATTTCATGCTGCAAATGGATTGTAAAATGGGAATAAATTTGATACGACTTGTGCTTCCAATGCTCAGTGAAGGTCCAACTAAGCTCTCTGCTCTTTTTCTAAAACGAGCCATGATTTTAAACGATTCGTTCCAATTAAATCCTCTGTGTAATGGTCCTAGTCAGCTTATCTCCCGTGCTGAAGGATTCTGCGTGACTACAATTGATTATTTCTCACTTGTAAAAACCCATAATGAAATTTACTTTATCTAGAACCGGATCTTCCAAAGCGCCAAAACACTGCTAATCTTCCCAGTTGCCTTTTTCATTTTAGAAACTGTCATGAAAAGTTCGCATTAGGCTGTTGAAAGTTGAAAAATCTACCTATATTGTGATCGACTGGGAAGAGGATGCAATGGGAAGGCATTTTGCATTGTAAAGCACATGCACGGAAACTCAATGCAGAAGCTTATTAGCTTCGACTGAAAGATTAATTCAAGAAAAGGAACGGAACATCTTTATTTAATGAATTGAATAAGTAATGCGTGGGAGTTCTATTCTGTACTTCTGGACACATCCATGCAGGAAATATCTGAAAATTCTTATTAGCGCCCGCATCCGAAGGATGAGGGAAGGTAATAGTTTCAGTATTCACAGGAGATATCAAAAGAAGTTTGAAACTATTATTGACTCTTTTGCGTCTTTCAAACTTTCAGTTTAAAACTGTGTAATGTTTCAAGGTATGGTCCCGCTTTGGAAAGGGTCTTGGACCCATTTGAATTTTGACACTGGTATCGCTGCTAGTATTGAAGCTGATAATAATGCTTAGTATGGATGGTGCAATTGAAATTAATGTATTCCTTGCAAATGTCAACCCTGACGCTCGACATAAGCTTAAATATGATAATTGTAAAAACATATTGCCTTTGAAATGTACTTTTCCAAAGAAAGCTTCAAATCATAACAAACGCTGATTGATGGTCATGCGTTTTAGAAAAGTAATAAATATTGCAGAGGAAAGTTGCGTGCAACACTTACACAAGGTTATAAAAATTCAAATGCTTCGCCTTTGTGATTAAGAGATGAAAAGTATAGTTTTAAATGAAAGTTCCGTATGACGTTTTCAAAAAGATCTCCTGAGGTACGTTTCCAATGAGGCGATAATACCAGTTTTTGTTTCGCAGTAGCGAATTTCTACGTGTCCCCGACCCCACAGTTCAATCAACCGTAACTGGATTAATCAAGTGCAGCCAAACCAACATTTCTGGCGACACTGACCACCTGTCAAAATGACGACCCTACATCCAACACGGATTTTATAAAGTACAACTCATGGTGAACAAAACTTCATTTGTGACCATTTACTACCGTGGCTACCTTTACCCTTTTCGAGTAGCTTTTTTGTTTATTGCCGTCTTTCCTTTTTTTGTGGTTCACTCATTTGTTGACGACAAACCACTTCTGAGTTTTACACCATCTTCACCATTTGAAGACGATAATCAGACCGCTTGACATATTCACCATTGTACACCGATAAAAAAGCAGCCGGAATTTTGTAATTTTGTAATTTACGGCAAAATCAACCTGGAATTCTCTTCAACAAAACCGAACAACGAGAACATTTGTACAATTTGTTTCCCTAATGAATTGTTGTATGTGTGCCACTATTAATTACACTTACTACATCTATGAAAATTAATTACAACAAAGTCACTATGTTTCGAAGCAAAAGAAACGAAACTGTGTGACATGATGTATCAGAGAAGCGACTGAAAGAAATGGTTCGTCATATTATTCCGTTGGCGCTAACACCCCTCGGGGACCCATTACTATTTTTATGGATTTAAATGAGTAAACATTGTTTGTTCTCTGCCCCCGTAAAATACAGCCTCTTCTTGAAACGTTAGAAAAAAGGACCAGTCACATATCTACAGGTCAGAAAGTGTCATACCACATGTGAATCTGAAAAAAAGCTTCCTTCGCAGGCAGCACAGGCTACAGGCGTGGGAAGTCAACCTGGCGGGAGCAAAAGAATCATGTTAACCTGGGCTCCGTTCTCCTTAAATAGAACCAAAATTCAGTGAATTCAGATGAGGTCAATTAAAAGACCCTATCCCTTACCTGTGCCTTGCTGGCACCACGGTAACATCATGGCCTCTTATATAAGAGGTTGTAGGTTCAAATAATTCTTTTAATTATAGTTTCTTTATCCTATGAATTCGTTGAATTCAGTGAAAGCATTTTGGGAAAACTCAAATAAATACGTTTTTTTCCTGTTCGCTCACTTTTACTTACATTTACAGCAGTCAGCACGCTGTACATAGTGCATGCGACCCTCTTCTCACGGATAAACGGAAACATCAGAAGAAGAAATGAAAAGAATCATAAATTCGCAATGATGGCACCTTTGTACCAGTCACACATGAGTGGGCTCCATTGCAATTGCATTGACATTCCCACAATTAACATTAGATGGCCTAGTTTTCACAATATTATAATGAGCTTTTATGATTCCTAAAATAACATTGCATCAATGGGCGTATTTCTCCAACTGATTTCAATTTTTAGTATTGAGGGAGGTTTTATGTTGGTGACCACTGGTATCACTCACATTTTTCTGCACCTTACAATTTGTGGGTAAAAGTCAGAGCGACAGTAGATTGTTTTTAACAAAGCTCAGTAATAATGTAATGTAATATTTCCAATCAATACCATGGGAGGTCATTGTTCAGAATATTAATGACACAAGAACATTCAAAGCCAAATCTGTCAAAGGCTCAGTGCAGTTCTGATAACACGAGAACAAAATCCACGGCCATCCATCAGGTTTGCCAGGAACAGTTGACGGGACATTAAAGCCAATTCAGTGCGTCAAATATTTTATTTTGTAACTATATTTTGTCTGCCATGCACTCAAGATTTGTTTTTGTTTGTTTGTTAAAAATGAAAGTTGTTTTTCTGAAGGATAGACAACATGGAAAATGTCATTTTTCATACTTGGCTAAGAGTGATCTTAAATTGTCAACAGAGAGCACTATAGAAGATGCAAATCTTGATCTTAGTGTACTCAGTTGGCCGTAAGTGCATTCGAGACAAAACCCTTCCATTACTTTTCTTAAAGTAGAATTCATCTTTGAATTAATTTTGTCTCGCACTTGAGTGAGTTTGAATTAATTTCTGGTTAATTTTCTTTTCTCTGTTCCAAACACAATGTGTTGTGCCGAATTAAAATTAAAGATTAGTACTTGATATATCGCTTAATCAACACACTCATTAAAAGACATTTTAGGCATCTAGCTGAGCCATAATGCAATATCCACTATCTGATTGTAATGTAGTTCATTACTATCTATCCTTGGTGAACATTGAACCTGAAACTGTCCTTGTCGGCAAAGAAGACTTACAGAGCTAACACAAAACCAGTTTCAAAATGTAAATGAAGAATATTTTATTTCCAAAGGAAATTTTGTGCCTGTGACAGTTAGACTCTAAATAGAATCATTCTGTCCTGATATTTGTCCAGACTGAAGCAATCTGTCCTGAAAGCAGTCCACGTTGAAAAGAGAAAAAAAATTCAAAAGACCATTTTGTATGCCAGGCGTACAAGCTACTATCATGGCTGTTTTTTCAGTTAAAGGACTATTTATGGAATCCAGTTACACAAAGCATCCAGGAGGTTTCCTCCCTTACTTGTTGTCTGCAGAGACAGACGTGCCAAATTATCTAATGAGCTACTTATGTATGTTGCGAGACCGATAAACCAGAAACATCAACCCGGTAATGACTGCGACTTAAAAACTAGGTTCCTTGCTTTGTATCTTTCACGAGATATAATGTTGAATTAAATCTTGATTAATTTTGCGAACTAGTAGACCAATATTCACTATTTCTTGATTTTATTAAAATCATAAACTATCAAATTGAAAATGGTGTCACCTTTGGCTCAGTAATGTCAGCGGGTGAGGGGTGAAATCCCTCGACCAAACCAGGGGTTTACGTTTTTCTGCTCAATTAGATTTATCCAGTGTAGAGCGAGAGATGAACAAAAACATAGAAGGTTACCCCGGGCAAATACAGCTTACAAGACACTGGTTGCCTGTTCAATTTATAGTACTTTCTTGACGAAACATTACGCAATTTTGTTTTAGAGAGAATTTCATCAAAATTTATATCTTTGGAGAGTACTTTTATGTAACACTTTGTAGGGTGCCCGGGGTAACTTCTATGTTTTTGTTCATCTCTCGCTCTACACTGGATGAATCTAATTGATCATTTTCAAGTTAAAAAATGGTGGGTCCAGGAAAAAAACTGTCAGTCTTCTGTTTCACGGTGAAACACGTTCACCGTATTTGGGGCAGGGTAACACGCATTTCAGTTTCTGTTTCTGTTGACATAATGCTGTACTCATAGACTTACCATGGTTGATAACTGCAGACTGGTCTCGTGACAACACGAACATGGTCGCAGAACTGAAATTGAGTAAAGATGTTCGTCTATCATGGTGCTGAAGGTCACCAAATTTCGGGTCAAAGCAGGACACAGGAGATTCGAGGTGCTTGTTGGTTACAAATTCAGATTCACTGAATTGTTGCGTTCCATTTGTATTTGTTTTGACATTGTCACAGGTTGTACAAAGAGGGTGCTTGCTACAGTTGATGAACCAAAGGTATTTACAGCTCATTGAAACCAATGCATAGCTTGAGCCCTCTCCTGTCATCTGTGATGGTTTTCTTGGACCAATCAGTGCAGGGAATGAGTGTCTGGGACCCCACAGCCAAACATAATTGAGAGCAATGAGTACTGTGCTCATGGTTAACACATCCCTCAGCCCCCATTTCCTGTTTGAGTTACAGTAACTCCAAATCACTTGGAAATTGTGCTAAAACCCAGTTAGTATATTTCATTACCTGGGTGAGGTTGGAATGTGACTCCTGGACCTCTCCTGTGTAAGGGACTACTTTTTTGTAAAGTATTAATACTGAGGTACTATCACCCCCTGTAAATACCTTGAGCACCAATATGACCTCAGGAAATATGGGCTGGATACTAGACTATTTACTTCACCCTGTGCAATAGAACAGGGTGCAATAGAATGGGGGGAGCTCAACCTCTCTTGACCCAGTGGAGTTAGGACTACCCAAATTGTGCAGATCTGTTCGTTCCATACACTTTGGTGATAGCCTCACTGGTTGTCAGGTGGTGAGCCCCTCTTGCTCTATTCTGTTATTAAATTAAATTGCAATAGCTAAAATGCAAATTCTACAGTAAAAGATAGTTGTAACTATGAACCTAATCATTGTAATGTTGTTGCAGGGTTTTCATTGCCAGCTTTGAATGTACATTGCTAAATAGCCATGACTGTTAGGTTCCATGCCTCATAGAGGGAGCTTATCTGTGCCTTCTGACAAGAGTACAATAAAGTGTTCAAGTATGAAATCTGGTGTGTTTCCTTACACTCTGAACACCCTCCAAGAGGGGGCTTATCAATTTAACCTGCTCCTTTCCCTAACTGTGGCCCAGTGCATGAACAGAAACCCATGGACAACTGCTGTAACCCATTAGAGAAGAGACCTGAAGACTCTGATTGCTGACCAGAGGGAGCTGATATTAAAAGGCCTAAATAAAGTGTAATATTGGTGACAACATTTTCAGACAACCAAATGTACAATTAAAAACTTCTTACCTTAGATGAATTGAGGTGCGTGTACAATAATCATGATATTTATTTTTAGCTAAAATAAATTGTTACATTTTATTAAATCACTTTTTAAAGCAGGAGCTTGGGTCCACAATGTAGGCATTTTTCGACTGGAAAGCCAGGAATTGAAATGGAAAATCAAATCTCTAGGACATAGCAGGCAATTTTGGGAGGAAATCTGTCATCATGGATAAGACAAAGTACATTTTTGCTGAATCAGACTCCCACCAATTCGACTTTATTAAGTTAAGTGTCCATAAACCAAAAATGTTTATCTGTAAAATAATGTTTCCCCAGGCCTTTGAAGGAGTCAAGTTACGGAACAAGCAGCCCTGTAGCAAATGCAGAAATGTCCAACTAAATTGAAAACAGAGATAAGTAATATGTTATTTTTGTTCTTTCGGTTGAAAAAGAGTAAAAGACATTCATATTCGAAATAGAGATGCCACAGCCACAGATTCTGCAAATACAGTGTCTTACCCTGTTATGCTACCTATTTACCAGCTCAAGTCCCATCCTTCGTGGGGGTGCTGTGTTATTAAACCTGGTACTCCATTATGCCAATAAACCTCAAGCCCTATTATACAAGACAACCTCCCATTAACATTACGAGGCAACACCGACCACGCCCCCTCCTTACCATGCTAGACCAGACATAGCCAGGGGGATGGGCGGGTACCCTGACCATTTGATCCAAACCAACTCCCCCCCCCCCAGCTAGGCCTGGTCTGGTCTTGGGAGGTGGGTGGCAGGAGTAGGTACCCTGACCAGGAAAGGATGTACCCTGCTCCTCCCTGTGAATAGGAGGACAGACGCGTCTGAAACATGACCCCCTCCCCTCGTAGCTACGTGGGTTCAATAAAAATCTGTAATTTCACTTTTAGCATTACCCCATTATCAATTTTAAGGTTACCTTATTACCAGTTTACCAGGATCAATGGACATGTACCGTACGTTAAGAAAGATGTCGTGCGAAGCACAAAAGCACCGGTGAGCTGCTGGTCGTAATACCCTTGAGACACTTCAGGACGTTAACCTGAGCAAGACCAGGACGTTTACCTGAGATCCTGCAGGACGTTCACCTCAATGAGACGTCCGAGTAACGAACGGTTAATCCGGTTGCTATACATCAATTGGCTCATTATTACCATCCGCGTGCGAGGGGAGAAAGGGGTGGGGTAGGCAATAATTTCAGGCAGGTCTGTGTGTGTGACTGTTCAGGCTGTAACAATTGAACCAGTACAGCTAGGAATTTCATTTTGAGTAAACAGATACATCCTGACTACATCTAGGTGAAGTGTGAGTATCAAACATTAGTTCCAAGTCAAGGTCAGAGTCAAAATAAATAAAGTACCATGTTTACTTAACCTTACTTCTATGCGCTTGTATCCCACTTTAACTTGCTTAAAAGATCAAGATCATGTGCAGGTCAAGGTCATATTTAGGTCAAATAAAAAGAAATAAATTTTCAGTTTATTTAAAATATTTTTACGATCTTCGTGTTGCCTGGATGGTGTGCCTTCCACCAAAAGTCATTCTTGTTTGAAGGGACATCTATATCACCAGCCAATCTGAAAGCAGGGTGGAACGGAAAACATAAAATAAAAATCTACAGGTCCCTTCGTGGACAATATATTTCTCGAGTTATTTGTACATGAGATGGGGCAGGGGAAGGAGGGGCAGTATAGCTGCTTCTTTGGTCCCTGGAGAAGGAGTATACCGACGCATAGCATGAAATAGTTAGTGTTTTTTTAAACAAATTCTGGTAATCCTCGAGGGTCTTAAAAAGACAACAAGGAAGCCAGTTGGCTTCATGCAGAGCTGTTTGGTCGTTTCCACATGGACACGACGTCGTTTCCAATCGAGCAACTGTCGCTGGGGGTGTAAATGACGGGACACGACGAAAAGTCAAGATTTCTAGGCTAATTTCCAGGCAAGCCACTGTCGCCGGGGG
>JBCAUG010712836.1:0-13121 GCA_038406175.1 Haplosyllis leylae
AAATATTTATGCATTTAACATATAGTCGTAAAGCCAGATTCATAGCACCCCTCATAGCTACCTCAAAAATGACCATTAAACTTCAAGGTATTAGTAGGGCACAAGGAGTAATGTGGCAATCACTATGATACACGTGTACGACACCATTGTCCAGTATCAGGTGAGTAAATTTACTCTTTAAACACGATGCAGATCATGATCATGTTTACGAAGGATGTAAGAGGTTTAAACGATTACGAATAGTTTCTTCTACCTGAAACACTTGTCACTCAACGGTGTACTCTGTGTTGTATTGAGTATATAAGCCTCATCCGCCCAATGTTACAATCAAAACAACGTGCTGTGTACTCACAACTATCTACCGCATCCAACTTTCGACAGAAACGGGAATACGTTAGAAAGGTGTTGCTGGGAAATCTAATTTCTATTCTTCGAAATTATCACATTTTGAGAATTTTGAGAATATGTAACGCCGACGGTAGTGAAACAAAACAGTCTATTGGGATCAATATTAAAAACCGAGGAGAAAGCAAGAAACATTGGCATTCTGTTTTCGTGAGTTTGCCCGCTGCCACCCCCCCCCCCTACAAACAAGAATGCTTACCAGTATTCCAATTGATATTTGTGATTTAATTGATTAAGATACAAAAGTTAAAAGAGAGATGAAGAGAAGAGTGAGATGAAGAGATACAAAGTGAGATGAAGGGGTATGAATGTACGAAGCCAAATCTGGTGTTATCCCATATGGGGGTGTGCAAAAATCAAAATTGCTCCGAATGGTCTGAAACACATCTTGGATTTGGATTTTTTGAAATTGAAAAAATTTCTTTAGCGGCAACATGCAACTAAATAAACGTCCCCCACAGACACCACAGTAACCAGATAAGTCACTCCGCTCGTGTGGGGCGCGACTAAAAAGTGATCTTATCACTTAAGACTTGAGATATGAGTTTGGATTTAGCAGTTCAAACTGCCTTCAATCGACATCAACACTGGTTTAATTTTCAGCGAATCCATTCGGGCGAGATGTCCGTGGCATCTCTTGGTTTGCCGCACTTGTCTCACCTCTCTCGGGAATGTTTTCTCCTCGCCACTTCGCTGTTTTCTTAAAGGATAAGGTGCCTCGTTTATTGTCTATTTACACCTGTGTGAACCTGAGCAGTTTGCTAGTAGAAAAAACACGAGTGAGCGAGAAAAAAGTCGGGCACAAGCAATGCCTCGAATATCAATGAGCTTCGTCACATTGGAGACCATGTTTTCATGAATGCTCGTCTTTTTCCGCTCTTTTCAAACACACAGGCATTGACTTTCAATCCTGGGTATCAGGGGCTTAAGAAAAGCCGGACAAATAAATATACCGCATATTATTCATAGGAGTCTTAAAGCTAATCAATTTACACCTATTGATAAAAGAGCGCATTTCTTTGCACAGTCGTAATGTAAAGACTTTTTTCTCTTTCATTGCAGGCCAGGTGTCTGTGCTATATATTCAAATTAAAACCTAATATTTCACGGTTAAAATGTCAGGATATCAAATTAATCACGTTTTTTCAGATGCTCACCATTGAGCAAATGACCTTTTTCTTTTCTGTGGCAAACTGACTTGGGTTGCACGAACGATGTGGGAATAGCTGAAGGCAAAAGGAGATCCGGGCATTCGAGTTTTCCCTTAAATGAAGATGCATTCTGTAGAATTCTATAGAATCTGATAAATCACTGACGCATGAATTGAGATGAATTTAAATGTTCTCTTTGTTACCTGTGTCTTCGTGGCACTGTGCTAGCATCTCAGCCTCTTACACAAGAGGTAGTAGGTTCGAATACCAATATTACAATTTTTTTTATAAATTCTGTAGAATTTCAGAAGGAAAAACTCGAGTGTCATTCCACAAATTAAACTTCTTACTTTAGAAATGCGCAACGTTTGTCTTTCAAGTCACATTGAGGGAATACTTAACGTTTGACATTTAAGCAATTGTACAGTCTATGTTAGTCTGTTAGTCTTTGGTGATCATAATTAGAACGCAGGAAGTGAAGTCAAGGTGGTTCAGCACAGCACAAATGTAAAATAACCAGCAGTTTCTCAATGGCATTGCCAAAGAATTCCAAAATACGCGATCCCAAGTTTATCCTGTCGTCCCAGCGACAACATAAATGACAATCTGAATCAAATGACAATCTGAATCAACTAGCTTACATAATTGTGTTTGACGTATTTCAGACTGCGATAGTAATACTAGACGTAATTGCCAATGTAACCTTCCACTTATATTACACCTGTAGTTACCCTCACGACAACGCTGATTACCCTTTGTGAAAGGGTAATGCTCACTTTACGGTTAACCTTTTAGAACACCGCACATGTCACTTTTTCTTTGTAATAAATCTGTGCATTCTGAAGAAACGAACCATTTTAGTCACAGGTTTGATGAGGCAAGTCTTTTACTCTGGTCAACACCCTGTGATTCTAGTCACATAAAAGATACCAATCTACGTAGCACGGAGGCAAAGAGTTGAATCAGACTTGGTTGGGGCATCTTGTGATTTTCAATAATACATCAGAACCAAAAAGGGTTATGTATGTGATACAACCGTTGACAAATGACTGATGAGTGGTTACAGTGTAACTCACGAGGTGACATCATGGTTGCCATCTCAGTGAGAAGCGTTCAGTACGGGAATGGTCGGAGTCAAGCGCCACAGGAGGGAAGACGTAGAACCGGGGATAGGGGAGAGCTTCCGTAACTAACGGGTGAAAATTAACCGTGTGTGACGAACCATCTCATCACCCCCTTAAACGGCACGCAGATACAGCATCAGTTTACACCTCACTATTCTGTGCTGTGTTAAAATATTAATTGTACCTGTGTATTTATTCGTGTACAATTACAGAAATAGCAGCATAACTCGAAACCAAAACAGGACTTTCAACTTATTCAAACTAAGAACAAACCAAGGTTGCAGAAACCGGGTCCAATGCTTCATGTTAATCTTTCTTGGGAGAAACGGAGAAACAAAGAAAGCCGACACCTAAGACTTAGTACGCCTCCAGCCATAAATATTCTTGTCCGATGACAAGGGCCATGACAAATTTAACTATCCATATTTGGGATTTTGATCGAAACACTTACACAATGGACAAGCCAAAATGGTGTATTCCACGAACAAGAAACGGATTCACTTATTATGTACACTCAAATTGAATATGACCTACCTTTGTGAACATGGAACAAGCTACCTCCACTTTTAAAGCCTCAGTTTAGGAACGAAGA
The DNA here is from genome assembly GCA_038406175.1 of Haplosyllis leylae. NCBI lineage: Eukaryota > Metazoa > Annelida > Polychaeta > Phyllodocida > Syllidae > Haplosyllis > Haplosyllis leylae. The sequence goes on from JBCAUG010712836.1 coordinate 3,273, forward strand.
TCTTGTTTATTCCACACGAATGGCAGCTATTTCACACGAAGAAGGAGACAACTTAAAGAATGACTCCATGAAAGCACGATATTTCCACTGTCCAGTATGTGTTGATGTGCGTCAGTGTTGGGCCTTCCTTCCGCATGCCTTGCTCATCGTAAAATAAAATGTCGTTGTCAACAGCAACACATTGAGCGCTTGTCGTCCATGTTTGATTAATGGCCCACGGGTCAGGCCCCCTCTGATAATCCAGGGGTTCCAACCCAAAACTCTCATTGAGAATCTTAACGCCTGATGAGGCTTAATTTACAGATGTATTGAATAGAGATGGCTCCTATGAAGATATTCGATCAACTTTCGAACATCGGGTTGAATATCGTTTCACATAATTAATTTTGACCAGACTATTTATTGTCGAGTATCCCCCACCCCCCCCTTCTTTTTTTGCAAATTGGACGTTTTTCAAAAATGTATGGAAAAGGTGGAAGTAGCCCGTCCACCCACACTCCCCAGCCAAATTGAGAATTCCGTATTCCTGGATGAGTTAGACATTTTCTGCTTTTTCATATCTTAAATTCAAGTGGTCTGGACTGAGGCATTTATGTAACAGCTCGTTTCTATTTCAAATCAATGACACATTAAACTGCTAAAAGACTCATTGAATCTATTCATGCGTTAGTTCTTTTAGGTTTTTTAACGGAGAATCATGTGAAAACAATACACATAATTCAGGCGTTTGCGTGCAGCAGGCCCTCATCCAGCTGACAGGACAAATTAATATCTACGAGTTTAATTTTCTCTTCTTTGTGCTCAAAAACAAAAGAGTCACTAATAACATCTGTATAATCTTTACCCATCATTTGCTAATTTCAAACCACAGAGATGAGTAACGCCTGCGGGGACATAAATCAAACGTTTTAAAAAACAACGAAACCATTGATTCAATTTAACATTTTCACCTTCTTCTGCGTTTAGCAAAAGGTGCACACAATTTGATGTCGTTAGCTGATCTTTTTGAATGTTCCAATATCACGCAATTTTTTAATACAAGATATTTACATTAATTTTGTGAACTTTTTTTTTAGTTTTTGAAGTTATTATGGAGTATATCATTAATGGCTAAATATAGGAGTTCATACTTTACCCAAACGGAACCTTACGAGACTGCAAGCGTGCAATCCCAATACCTTTTCGAGTTTCGAAAAAAATATCGGGAAACTAAATCCACGGTGGATATTGCAAGGCCACGGACCCCCAATTGAAATAAATCAAAGCAAGGCTTCAATTTGATGTAATTTCCCCGAAGACTGAGATGATCTATGATGCTGTCAGTGTTTCTCACCCCCTATCAAACAATGGACATAAAAGGCAATCTCAAATCAGCACGAAGTGTGGCCGAATCTGTCATTGTTGTCGATGAGCCTTCGATACAGCTCTCCCATTAGCCTCTGCATGTGGCTTGGTGAAAGACGAATACTAATCAAACGAGCTAATGAACATCTGCATTGCATTGTATTTTTACGTCAGAGCCACACTATCAAATGTTTATTTGTAATGAATAATTTCCAGTAAATTTAAAGAAATACTCCGATCACTTTGTATCATACTTGTCAACCTATGATCTTTATTTCATTTCTAAATTAAGCATTGTGATAACATAGTCACCATTCATGCAAATCCAGCTGAAAATGGCTGCTGTGTTTGTTGCAAGGATCTCTTTTGAAAATGTGAGAAGTATACACCTTCAGGCACATCGGACACCATTAATCCAATTACAAAAACGTTTTTCTTTAGTTATATAATGTAACAAGTGAAGTGGATGTTTGGGCGCTTAAACTATCAGCCCAGCCCCACGCATGGTGATCAGCCCTTTTAAGATGATATTGGCGTTAACATGAAATGCGGCAGATTGAACAATGAACAACACTGCAGAGACATCTATTCTCTGTTTAAAAATATAGATGGAATAAACTCAATGGTGGAAAATCTTTCTAAAGATTGGATTCAATGGTGTGCTCCCATTTTGGTATGTATTCCCCTCCAAAGATTATAGGTGGGTGTAATACTGGGAATAGCTGGATGTGATGGTGAAAAATGGGAATTTTTTATTTCGTGTTCTGCTTGTGACTGATGCAATAAAAGGCACTAAAGGAAAATATGAGAAAAGTACATAACAATTCACTCTCCTGTAGCTGAAAAACAGAGGTTTTTCTTGTGGGCGCCAATGTTCCACAGTGCTTGTATTGGTTGACCCCTTCTCTGCGTTGATTTGAATAAACTTCCACTTAGTCCTTTCTTTGCCTTGATTTGAATAAACTCTCGTTTGGGGCCAGCTATTTTATGCAGCTCAATGGGTCCCCTCGGAAATAAGAGCCCACATGAAGCATTACCTCATGAATTTTTTTTTTTTTTTTGCTAAACAAGATAACCCAAGGAATTATGCAGCTTTGTCCTGTAGAATAAGGAATACCACTTATGCTTTCTTGTGGAATTGCTTTCGTTAATCAGTTTTCTGATGGTTTTCTTACACACAAATCTTCATTTGAATTGACAACTAACTGACAACAAAAAATGCTCCAATAAAACCTGCCATGAGAATATCCTCTATTTCTATTTAAGCACCAGGGTTACAAACGGCGATTACTGTCATTACTTGATGCAGTCTACAAATTAAAGGTGCAGCTTGTGAAAATGCATGGCTAGCATTTTACAATAGCTGATTAATATTCTGTTGATGAAAGCGATTATTGCTTATTTACCAAGGAGATGAGAAAGTACGGAGAATTTTAGCGCACATTTTTTGCCTCAAACAACATGACGTGGGTGTATGCGCGTGTGTCAGTGTGCACGCTTGATATTTCACTCATTAACGGAGAAACTAGACTTAAAATATTGCAAGTTAACTAACTTTTTGTTCGGATATCCAACAGACGTTCAGAGAACTTATGTTCCGAAGCGCTGGAAATGGTATTAGCTGTTTATTATTGAAATGAGTAATAGCTGAAGTTATTAGATGCAGGTTCTCAAGCTTACATTAATCCTAAGTAAATATTGCATTTCCGATGGTCGGATACCACCACGACCCACAACCAAAACATCCCAACAGACTCTGACATAACATTTCATTAGAATTTGACACTTTTATCCACATAAAACCAGCAGAAATACACGGATAGGAAACATCGCAATGTTGCTATAATGGTCCAACTGGGTATGTTAGTCGTTAGTTGAGGACTCTCTGGGTAGCAAACCGTATCTTTTGGTTAGAGGATAGTGCAATCACCTAGATTAAAAACAGCCACAAAATGCATATGTATTGGTTTTGTCGCTCCCGAAATACAAAAAGGAATATTTACACGGAATTTTTTCTTTAACTTCGGCTGGCCAATGTTTTTACAAATGATCCTGTGCTAAAATTGGTGTGCTACAAATTCAACTATATGCGGGGAAGTGATGTCCAAAGTCTTGAGACCAGGAGAATGTAGTTGGTACCAGTGAAGAATTTCACCTTGGTGACTCGCGTCCTCCTACCCAGCGACCTCAGCGAAGTATTCCACCTTGTACCAGGAATTGTCTTCACCAATCGAAATGTAAAGTCGTCTCACATCCTCCAGGCAATGCGAAGTCCCCTCATATATACTTGAATCCGCCTTGTATGTACTGAATCCCTTTTGTAACTTCTTCCTCTCATGGCAAAAAATGTCCACACCAACAGTTATGCAAAGGCGTGCTTACCCTTTGCATCCCCACCAAATTCCCAGAAACCTCAGGTAACCCTATTTCTAAGACATCAAATTGCTTCTACACTGACCATCTATTCCGCGGAAAAACTGTGTTTTGAGGAAAGAGGTATTCAACACACATCCTCTCCAACTAAACTCGTCCCTAAGATAAAGAAGTATCAAGAATAGGACTATCATATCTGATAACAAAGCAAGCAGGAAAACTGACTGCATTACGCAAAGTGAGTCGCTCCAGAATAAAGAAAAAACGATGTATGAAAACATGCAGTGATAGTTGTCCGTACCGCTCTGTACCTGTTACTCAGAGATAATATCCACTGAACATCGAAACAATGTCCTCAACCCAGAACAATCAGAACTCAACAGTAATGGTCACTCAGGTACGACTGAGATAAGAGGTGGAATTGCCCAAAATTGAAACCGGTGTGAGGTTAGTCCTTCTATGGGCAATGCTATTCTTGCCATAAGACTCACTAGACGTTTTAATTTTATCAAAGGTAAAGATAGTCATTGATTAAACACCGGTATATCCACTTGTCAAGGTTACACGAAAAGTTTAGCTCAATCTCAACAGGACAGGATCAATTGAGAAAAGACCAATATCACATTACATCAAGAAAAACTGCTTCTTCTTACTCTTTTGAGATTTCACTTTCGTTGTGAGTAAAACGGTTGGCATCGGGTTTCACGAGGTCATTTCACTTCTTCAGAGATCGTTTTGGTAACATCGCGTTCTGAAATCATCGATGCTTAACACCGCATACTCGAAGCCACCAACTGATGAAGATATTTCTTGGACCACACATACTTTTCTCTACAACATGTAACTTCTTTCGGAATGCCCGATGTTACGTCAATTTTGCATGATTGGAAACTATTTCTATTATCATAGAGGGTAAACCCTGGCATACAGAACGGAGCTTTTGCCTCATCTATCATTACTCAAAGTTTTGGTGTGGCCCCGAAGTTACCAGATGTTAGTAACTGTTACACACGCTTCCTTTATGAACAACAGGCTCTGTGCACACTGACGACCACTCAATGTTACTGACTACTGTCTGGGCCCTGTGCACACTACCATGAATCTCAATAACTGATTCAAAGAACCCTCAAAAAGATGGGCAAGGGTATATATTTATTCGAGGATACAAGTGCTGCAGAGAGGACGTCCAATCCTGCAAATGCATGTCATGACTCTGGTGCAGAATGAAACGTCAAGCCGGAATCATCAATCTTCAAGCATGATGACTGTATTATTGCCAGAAAAAAAATACTGCCACAAGAACAAATGGCTTACCCCCCTCATGCTTATGTCGGATATTATACATGAATATGTGTACTACCTAAAAGGCAAGAATCGATGGTGTGCCGATGGTGTTCAAACTGAAGTTTCGCAGTGTTCTTTCATATGTATTTATTTTGATTCTAGCGAGAAACAGAGATAACATTCCTGATGTTTGTTGTGGGTGTTCGTTCGCCGAATTAGCAAAGGCTTGCAGAAACAATCAAACTACATGCATGTATCATGTGAAGGGGAATCCATGAACTTCACATTGCGCAACAAAATGTTTTCGCTTTGAAGAAAGCTATTTTTCTCAATCTTTTTGTTGAGCTGTATTGTTGGGCCACTTTCAATTCCTTCTCACTCAAACACAGGCTTATCTCTTCAAGTCTGAGATACCAAATGCATGCAACTAAAAAAGCGCAGTCGGTTTCAGACAATAAAGGATTAATTTAGTCAAATCTCTTCTGCATTTCGTACAGATAAGGGAAATGAATCGCCCTGTCCCATACAGCTCTGCCAGATTCGCCTGTCCTGCTTCGATTAAATACATTTATTATTTTTTGGGCATAGAAGCAGAATTCTCATTGGTTCAGAGGGAGTTCATAAAACTGTTATTAACTGCATGCTTTTCTGTTATTAACAGCTTGGTTAATAACAGTTTCCATTATTAACTGCTTGGTCAATAGCAGTTCCTGTTATTAACCGCTTGGTTAATAACAGTTTCTGTTATTAAATGCATTGTAAAGCACATTAAAAATAAACGAACAAACAAATAAGTAAATAAAAATAATGATCAAATTTAAAAAATAATAAAATCGTTGTCAATCTAAGCTGTCAATTAATATCATATCAGTTACATCCCTCACGGTGCTGAAAATTGTCATTAACCCCAGGCTAAAGCCCTCAGTTAATAACAATTTCCTAACACCCCTCTGGATGTAACAAATATGATATTAACCTCCAGCGCGATTGATAACTTATAGTATGTTCCTTTTCAATTTCAATTTCCAATTTCTAATTTATGTCCTGATTGGTCACATTATGTGGCTCATCCGTAGTCTAGTAATTGATGTTCATGTTTCGTAACTTTCGTGAAGTCATTGAGTAAATTCAATTCTGAAGTACCAGTTCTATGTCAATGGTTCAAAATGACAACCTGATCAGGCCCGGTATACAACAAAACAAAAAACCGCTTTCGATGGTTGTTGTCATTCTGCAATTGCTATCTCCTGTACATACTTATGATTTAGTCACGTTGGTAGACGAAAAGTTCGTATTATTAAGACATCAAGTATCATGTAACCAAAATTAGCCTCATGTGACACACAACAGGTTTCAAGCTCTTCGCCAGGAAGTAAACCTCAAGGGTCAAGAGTTGAACAGAGTCCCACTAATCAACTGAGCATCCCTGAACCAGCGAAAAGCCTTCAAGAAAGGGAGGCGTCGCTCGGGCGAACCAAGCAGTAGCCTGGTTCCTTGGATTACTATCGTCGTCGTCATCATCATCATCATCCTTGAATCACTTACAGTGACCGTAATATTTTCGAACCAATCGGAATTTTTACATTTTATTAATAACACCCCCACCCTACCTGGACCATACAAACAAACGGGTTTTTTTCCCTAGTACAGATTTTACCTCGTCAAAGCTTCTTACAATTCTGTTTTGCGCTGTAGATGTCTTTTTCCACAAAACATCCAGGTTTTAAACTGGTGCAGTAGCTTCAAGTCTCAAGATGTAAAACTAGTCTGGGATATCCCCCAGTCAAAATTTAACTATTTTAACATATGACTAATATTACGAGGACTTTGCCTGTAGTGGGGCTGAAAAACAGCAGATGGAACGGCGCTTCTGTAAGCTGTTGACCCGCGCCCTACCGAGTACTATTTATGAGGTCAGTTAACTGGAAAATGATCTCCTAGATTGTGGAGTTGTGAAAATGACTGAGTTTCTTTCATACACAACCCTGCTGCTCCCAACAAGGAGCTCGTGGCTCGTAATCAATCAGTCTGTCAGAAACCCCCGCTTCACCGCCAACTATACGCACAATTTCACGCAAATTAACCTACAAAAACTACAGCAGCTCGGGTTTTCTCTTGCCTCACTCCTGTTACACGTTCTGATTTATTGCACGGAAATGTGCGCAGCTCTAACTTACGCCAGGATAAGTGTGTGTGCAAGTACTTCATGTAAGTATCCATGTCCTGTGAACAATGATCACTGAGAGATCTTCATTTCGTAACTAAAAACTTTCCTTTTTCATGGGCAGATTTACAAAGTTCTGCAGATTAGTTTGGACACTTTCATTTGATCAGCAACAGATTACTGAAGGTAATCTAGTACTACTCACATGTAGAAGCTCCGACGTAGTAACTCGTGAACATACTGTAGAATGACCCTTGGCCCTTCTTGCACCCAGTGCCTCTGCTGTACCCTTGAGCGATGTTGATGTCCGCTTATTTCTGCAAGCTACTCTTTTGAAAACCCCTACCGACTATGTCAAGACAAATGGCGAATTAGCATGTAGTACGGCATGTAAGCACAGATATGGACATGCAGTTAAACAACTTAAACATCATCTATCACATACTGTTTGAACAGTATGACAGTAGGTACATTACTTAGCACAAGTTCTCTCAGCAAAACACATATCTAACTCAATGTAAAATAACTGTGCATATAAGTCCTTCTTTTATTCGTGACTACACACACTGACTGTATGCATATTTGTGGAAAGGCAAATTAAAGGTTTTTTTGAAAATATCCTTGTCTGTGTAATCAACTTTGGCTTGCCAGACAATTACTGGTAAAGTGTTTGAAACTGGGATGAACCATTCCAAAGGCATCTGAACGGTTCTTCTTTCGAAATGAGCACCTGGATTTTTCGACAGAAATGTCTACATTATGTAAATAATAATTTACATCGAAAACATTTGGGATTTCATGGCACAACGATTCAAAGATTACGTACAAAGTAGTGAACTAGTGGTTGCTAGAAACAACCCTACCGCTAAAATATCCACTCTGTAGTGCTGTCGAAATACAAGTTACGATAGTTACACAACATTTACATGAAGGTACACCGAACAAAGTTGTTGTAAAGCGTGTATGCTTTTGTTTTGTCATCAAAACCCTTCGGTGCTCTTTAAACAACAAGGGCTGTAAAGTAAATACTACTCGATACATAAGCCATTTGTCTAAAGTCAAAAGCTTTCTCCACGGTGAAACTTCTAATTTTCATCGTCTACGCTTGAAAAAAATTATATATTTGCACAAAAGTTGCTGTTTGCTCCTCAGGGCTAAGTCTGTTATGTCAATATATACATTACTATTGAAATGTGTTCTTTCAAAGGCAAATCATACAGCAGTTTGTAACCGTTTGGGTGGCAAATTGCTTTGGGACTTTTACGTCGATTGAGGCTAGCGTAAATTTAAACTTGAGAAATGTAATGTTTTGATGTGTGTGACAATGATATGAGATATTCGTATTGAGGTCCATAATCTTTTCCTTTGTTTTGCTGTAAAACAAACTCAAGGTCCTCAATTCAATCTACGGAGCATCTATTTTCTTGGAACACCTATTACGCCTTCATACTCAAAATTTCAAAAAGTTAACACAATTAAAACTAGACAAACTGTACCACGATGAAATTATTGCCCTTTTCATGCACAAGACAGTTATTTCACACATATCGCCACCAATAACTGTTGTTAATGTTTCTTCTGCTCCAAAAACCTCCTCAGGTTTTTTGGTGATTCAGTGTTAAAATGCAATGTATCAAACATGTAGTTTTGCCATACCCTTGAAAACTTCAATAGAGGTATTATATAATGCCCTACCACTTAAGAATTTGTTGACAAATAAATTTATGGCAAATTTTCTGCTTAGGATCACCTCTAAAGATCTCATGACCATTCAAGCTACGCCCAAGACCTTTGGGTCACGAACACTATCCATTTAAATTTTAAAACTGAATTCCAGGTAATTGATGTTTCTTGATATATCTGCTCTCGGCGTTTCAGCAAAAAAAAAATTACGGCAACATTACACGTGTTACTTTCTTCGTGATTGATTTTTTTTAAACATCAGATTTAACTCCTGCGCTTTTAAATGTTTAAGACTGAAAACCACATGTAATCTGTGCCTGAATCATTGTGTTATGTTTATGTATCAATTTAAATGAAAACTAGTTCTATTGTCTCACCAAGTTGTCAGCTTTAGCTTGTTAGACAAGTAAAGGCCAATAATGAATTCTAGCATGTTTTGCTTGAAATCGTTTGTACCCCTGTCCTCGGACACCAACAACACACACACTCATTCAAACATCAGGTGCATCAGTGCATGAAAAACATCTTGGCAAAATATAAAGTCCACATTCAGTTTCATAAAGATTAATAGCAATTCTTTCGACTAAACGGGCTCACAAATTCCTCAACCTTGCCAAAGCCTTATTAGTGAAAAGATTTTTTCTTGGCATTCTTCAACAGGATGAAAATGTTAAACCTAACGAACACTATACTAAATATAGATGTTCGAGAGTATCACGGAGTGTAGAACTAAACATCATGCAATTCGACCGGATCTCAATTCACGGCAAAGAATAAGTCCATGTTTGCTTAACAAATGTCTGAAATATGTGAAAGTAGTAAAACCTGTCGTACTGACTACTGTGCGAAAAATTTTTGAGCGTAAAAGGCAGGAATAGTAAATGAATTAAAACTAATGATGGGGCATGTCATGATTTTTTTTTTATATTTACCGCCCGCGTACGTAGTACGACGGGAGGTTATGTTTTCACAGGTGTGTGTCTGTTAAACAGGGGGGGGGG
>JBCAUG010712847.1:0-13121 GCA_038406175.1 Haplosyllis leylae
CCCCACCCAGCTGGGCTGAGTACCCCCCCCCCTTGGACTGAGTACCCCTGCTCCCCAGCTGGGGCTGAGTACCCCCTCTGTGGACAGACAGACACCTGTGAAAACTGTACCTCCTCTCGTACTACGTACGCGGTCGGTAATTATCTGAAGCAAGACGACGGTTGCAAGTTGAGACGGCGGCACATGTTTGTCCAAATTTGATACATTTCCTCCATTACTAAAGAGTTTGCACTGTCCTTTAAGAATTAACGAGCAAATGTCACAGTTGCTTGGTTACAGAGTGCAAGGTAAATTATGTGTGAAGGATTAGCTGTGTTAATCCTACTGATACACTGAGGGTTACACTAATTTATGAACTATTGAAAGTGTAAAGGTCTATTTACACCTGATACTAGTATAACTATTGCGAACGTGATTACTTAGACGATTGCAATGGAATTAGGGAGGGCAATTCTGATCACAAAAATGGGAGCGGAATCCAGTTTGTAATTATTCCTGGTGTTCAAATAAGAAATCATAATCATCTAGACCTACAATAGCAATCACAACAGTTAAACTAGTTGCAATCACAATAGTCCAACCAGTTGCAATCACAATAGTCCAACTAGTTGCAAGCACAATGGTCCAACTAGTTGCAATCACAATAGTCCAACTAGTTACAATCACAATAGTCCAACCAGTTGCAATCACAATAGTCCAACTAATTGCAATCACAATAGTCCAACAAGTTGCAATCACAATAGTCCAACTAGTTGCAATCACAATATTTCAACTAGTTACAATCACAATAGTCCAACTAGTTGCAATCACAATAGTACAATAGTTCAACTGGTTGCAATCACAATAGTTACAATAATTACAATAGTTGCAATCACAAAAGTTCAACAAGTTGCACACAGTAGCTATTGCAATTACTCAGCCAGTTGAAATTGCAGTAGTCCTGCACAACTTTTCATGCACAGTAACAATCGCAATAGATTGAATAGATAAACTACTCGCAATCGCGGTAGTTAAACTAATGGCAGGTGTAAACAGACCTTAGTCAGGAATCCATAAATTACTACTTTACTACAAGTACTTGAGACATGGAAAAAGTGTAGCAATGATTATTATGCTAAAAAGTGAAATTTCCACTAATTTATGGACTACAGTGAGTGTAAGGAGCTCATCAATTTCACCTTTAGCTGACTATTTCACCTTGTACACGACTATTAACTCTTGACCTTAAAACACAGGAAAAGAAATGCAGTAATAGTGATTTTGCTCAAAAATGTGAAAGTAAGATTGTATCATTGAACAAATAATTGTTTTTGACTTCAGTGAGTTAAACCTGAGCTATGCCCTCAATTTTCAACGTCCTAAATCACAGATGCTTTTTCTTCTTTTTCTACCTAAATCTTAAATGGTGAACTACGTTTTCAAAAAGGGGCATAAAGTATGTAGAGACGGAATACTGATGCATACCTAATACTTGTCAATAAATATTCCTTTCAAAGATAACATCAAATATCTTCAAAGTTTCTTGCACCAAATAAGAAACAGCAAACAGAAACAATCTTTGGGCTTCAACTTGTTTCTCGTATTAAAAGATAAAAATGGAACTGATCTGTGAGACAGTAAACAAACAGGTCCTACCTTCCTCTGAGGATCTCCCGTTGCGAGACATTGTCACTGATTCACTGAAATTAGCGAGATCAAGTTGCAAACAAGTGCTACAATTGGGAAATAAAACTGAGAAAATCAAACCAAAAAGTCTCTCTCTTTTTTTAGTATCTCAACACTTCGGTGAATATCATTTCTTTCCAACTGTTGAGTAATTTGACTGCAATTTAACGCCGAAGTCGAAATGACGTCACATTTGGAATTCGACGTAGCGTCAGAATTTAAAAAGACGTTGCTTCGAAACTGACCTGTAACTGGACGTCGCTTATTGTAAATCCTTTAAATCCTATGCCAGCTAGTAATCTCTGCTATTGCATTCCGGAAATGGATGATGCTATTTAATCCTTATTATAATCATCACCATGAAAACATAATAAATCCACTATTACCACATGCCAGTCATAGGTCATTACCAGCTAATGCCCAGGTAATTACAACAAATCAGAACAAGTATGTAATAGTTGTAGTAGCTGTCAGTGTAATATAATGGGAGCTATTTACTTTACACAGCCAACACTCTAGCTCACTGCCTGTGTGAGGAGTGACTGTGTGCTGTAGCTGTCTTATATTGTATATGAATAGGTGGATGGCTGTTCAGCAAAATACAGGCTTCACAAGCCTCCTGCTTGATACTGAGGCTGCTGAAGCCACTATTCCTGCTGCTCCTTTTGTGAGTTGTGAAGCAATGAATATCAAACCATGTTTGAAAGGAAGTAAAAAATTGCACAAATCTTGGAACGAAAACAGTGAAACAAGTGCTTCATTGTTTTGAGAAATGAGGAAAAATGCCAATGCCTTTGTTACACTCCAAATTAAGTAAACTGGAATAATGCACAAATTACGAACATCTTTTGTAGCAGTTTTCCCCACATTTTTCATTATGAAACTAATCACACTGAGATGTAATCTTCCAGATTGATTGCATTTTACCTTCAACTTTATCGAGATGGTGTTCTTTCTTCGCGAGAAGAACATTTTGTCTGTTTCTTAAGACTTGAAACTAAAGATGCAAAATCTCTTTTGTAATCCTCTGTAAATTAAGGTAAATTCGAGCGTGTGTTTGTGTCATCTTCAGTGCCAAACATCCTATCCGTGTCAGTAAATAACTTAAGAATTTTCTCTGTCCGGACAAACAACCCTAAATTTTACTTTGCTACTAAATTTGACCGTACGAAAATCAATTTGCCAAGCTTATATTCAAATAATTGCAAAACTTAAAAATTGGTTGTAGGTTGGAAAATGTTTCTATATTTCTGTATTTTTTCCTAAATTTTAACTTGTCCATTTAGACAAGTAAGTAGGAAATGAACTTGACCGGAAGCAAAATTTACGAACGGGCAAGTGTTAATACACTGCCTCTAATCCAGACATTTTCAACAAAGCAAATGATTAAATACCACTTCGTGTTGGAATATCTGTTAATATCAGAGCCATCCTTTGGTATACTGGAAAAATTCCAATGTAGTTTGGCTCTCCCTAATATAAATTATAATAGCTCAATATTATTTTAGAGACAATGTATTGGTTATTTATTTATGTTTCCAAATATATTTTCTCAATGACCACCATTGTAAAACACAGTCGGAATTGATTGGCACTATCGAAAATGGATGTTCTTCCTGCAGGGTGATTGAGATATTCGCTGCCATATTTAACGGTTTGGCGTTAACGATACTTGTGAACAAAGTATTAGATATCAAGCACCTGTGGTCCAAATCTCTGTGTGTTATTTTGGCAAAATGTTCTCATTTCCTTATTTGCAAATGTACATTTTGTCAAAGCAAAATGATTGTTCAAATGTTATCAATGGTTTAAGAATGGAAGAGATTCTTTCCAATTTTATTCTGAATTGATTTTAATCAAGATAAAAGCTTCTCAAAAGGAAGAAGATGCAGAAAGGAAAAAAGACCACAGCGAAAAAAGGTTTTTCAGAAACAAATTGAAACTATAAATTATGGATTTAAATTCAATTTCAATTTTGCCTAAAAGTTATTTCATGAATTTCGACAGAGAAATATTCGACTCTTGATGCCATCAATGTCTATGAAGCTTAACTCTTCAATCGAGTTTTTCCCAAAGAACAGATTAAATTAGATTAATTAGATAAAATCACTGGTGCATGAAGAAATGATTATTGGAAACTTCCTATACCCACAATTCACTCTATGGTGTAGTGGTCAGAACAATTGGCAACTGAGCAGGCTAACTTGGGTTTAATTATTGCTTTTGTCAGGATTTTTCTTCTATCAGATTCATCGATTTAGACAAAAAAATACCTGACTGTATTCGAGTTCTGTTTTCTGAACTTGAAGAAATGTTACAATGTACAAAAGTTTCCTCCTGGAGATGCGGTATCTCTTCAGGATCTGAAATAAGATACTGACACTGATCTACTAAAAATCATGCCACGAAAATATGCTATTGGTAACGGTATCGCCTGCCATGAAGGCCGAGAGTAGGTCGGCAGGTGTCGCACCAGAGGTGAACCTGAGGAATTCATTTCGTGTAGGCATTTAATGATACAAGTGAAGGATCCACCCGGGCTTTGAAATCAAGGGCAGACATCACCAGAAATCTAAAAACAGGGCTATCAGAAATGCCCAACCGAAAAGGACGTCTTTCTTTAAAATATAAAAAAAAGAAAAGAATCTGCAACATAATTACTACTTAATGTTAGTTTTTGGACACTCATCTGACTATGGTCAAGGAATCTGAGGAATCTTAACTTCATCTTTCTAAGAATACCACGCCGTCAAAACTCACTCTTTTCCTCATTAATTCATCACATTTATGCACTTTTTACTCTGTCGCACATTGCTGCATTTGAAGTAGAAATCGTTCAGGAGATCAAACAAATACATCCAGGTAAAATTCACCTTATTTGTGACATAAGTGCAAAAAAGTGTCTGAGTTGAACGGAATTGAATGAGATTAAAAGGCCTTTAATTTATGACAGGCAAGCACAACAGGAATTCCTTTCCATTACAGGGGTCTGGGTGAGAAATTCCTGAGTGTGAGTGACAGTTGTGCAAGGATTTTCTGAGTGTGAGTACGAGTTGTAAGAGGGGAATTCCCAAATGCAAGTGTGAGCCTTTCTGAGTGACAGTGAGAGTTGTGTGAGGATTTTCTGAGTGTAAGTGAGAGTTGTGTGAATATTTCCTGAGTGTGAGTGAAGGTTGTGTAAGGATTTCTGAGTGTAAGTGAGAGTTGTGCGAGTACCCTGACGGTCCTTTCACAATACAAAGAAAATGTGAGAGCGAAAATTTTCTCAATATGACTTCAAAAAGAACATTGGCAATGATAATCTCTTAGTGTGCGGCTACAATGGGACTTTTCCACCGAACAAGAGATAAATTTTAATCAAACTCACTCCAAATATTGAAGCTCTGTCTGTGTGTAATGATAGGATTAACTCCAGGCTTGGATTATCTCCAGTCGTGGATTATCGCTTTAATCCACATTTTTATCATCGGAACCAGCTAATTACATCTCGTTTCCCATTCTAATTGTGGAGACATTCTTCATTTGCATAAAAAAGTCACAAATCATTCAAAAGATTTTCCATGGTGTGTCCAGGATGCAATGGTTTTATTAATTGAGGTTTGCCTTTAATAAATTATCGTCTACATTTAATAGAAAATAAGTGTCAGTCTGTCTGGGTGACAATTGTGTGTTTTGTCAGTATCAATGTGGGGACGAAGCACACAAGCAATATTTTCCGCCACATTTTCTTTTCTTGATTACGAAAACATTAGGGTTCATTCACACTGCGTTTTTTCTGATTGCGACTGCGATTCATCTTAAAGTGAGGCTTGGTGGCGCAGTGGTAATGCTTGTGCCTCTCACCACCACGACCCAGGATCAATCCCTAGCCGCATGTGAGATGTCTTTCACCCTTCACAGCCAACGCCTGGTGATTTTTCCTTTAGGGTTTTCTTCCACCCTTAGAAGGGCTCCAAATTGTATGTGACTTGTATCTTGACTTGTCTCATAAGGCCTCAAGGACTTGGCCAGCGATGCTGGGGGACGTTAAAATACGGCTTTGATTTGATTTGATTTTATAGCAACAAATGGGTTGTACTGAGTTCAATGGAAGTGTTCACACTATGCAACTGCGACATCATCATCAGATCCCATACAGCCCGTTGTAAGCAAAACAAATCGCAGTCGTAAATCGCAGTGTGAACGGGCCTTTAGACGACTCTTACAAAAAGATGTTTTCTGATTCTGACTAAGTACACACCTGGTTGTGTGTTGTTTCGGTGCGACATCAAAAGAATCATAAAACGACAAATAATTTTAACGTTTCTGTTTAATGTTTAAGTGGAACGGATCTCATTTATTCTGCCGGCAACTTGCTTTTTAACGGTTTATTCACACGTAACGTCTGATGCATCACTACTCGACGCAGTCGGGTTTTTCGTAAACGCACAAAGTTGACAATGTTGGCATCATTGTCAAATTTGTATTCTCATATATTAGCAGTGGTCTATTTGCAACAATTGATAATAGTAAATGTGAAATTAAAAATCAAGGGGTATAGGAGAATTACATTTCATGTATACACATTTCATTGATTTTAATGGCACAGCTACAACGAAGTTGGCAATGTTAGCACTTTTATATTGCATAGAGTATGTGAAAAGCTCTAATTTTTACGGGGGAAAAGTAGTCAGCTTGGAAAGTATGGTATCAGTCCATTGCACAGCCTTTCTTTGACATATTCCTGCATCTTGTTTGGACACTTCGTTCGTTTAACAAAAGAAATTCACAGCTTTGGTGGTAATTATCCAATTGGAGACAATGAATCTGGATTCATTTTCTTCAACTGGGTCTGGATCACCAGCAACATGATATTAAACTTTGAACACAAACGCATACGAGATTTTCATGATAAGATCACATTTACATTTTAAACTTGAATTTACATCAAGAGGTTAAAAAATGTCAGTAAAAAGTTACCTCCACTGGGAATTGAACTCACAACACCGACCATCACTGGATGAATGCTTATCCAGACAGGCCAGAATGGCATGTGCTACTTGACAGGCCTTAAACTGAAGTTTGTTTCACGCACAATTTCACATTTTGAGAAATCATTAAAGCATGTCTGATGCAAATTCTGTCTTAAAATGTAAAATTTGATGTTATCGTGAAAAACTCCTTTCGTTACGTGTAAACGTAGCTTACGCAATGTCGTACAAATAGGTGACACACTGACAGTTACTGCGGTTTTGCGTTTTGCACCGAAACGTTCAGTCCGTTCACAGCGGAAGTTCGAAACGGTTTACTAAGTGTTAAATCAATGCAGTTTCCCACATGAATCAGTATGCTGGAGAATTAAGTGCTTAATGCTTCCTTTCCAGTGTATTAATACTTTGACAGGACATGTATGGTTTTTGGTTTTACACTTTTGCGGTGGATGCGTGTCTGATGCACACAGTGCAGGAAGTTCAGTCAATTCTGCCATTTGCGAGGACATCAGTAAATTCTGTTTAAAGTTTTACAATGGTGGTCTATGAGAAAATTTTTGGAAGCAAAAATAAATAACCAATACATTTGTTTCAAAAATAATATTGCACAATTATATTTTATATTAGGGAGAGCCGAGCTATGTTGGAATTTTTCCAGTACACCAAAGGATGGCTCTGATATTTACAGATATTCCAACAGAAAGTGGTTTTAACCATGTGCTTTGTTGGAAATCTCTGAATATCAGAGGCATCTTTTAGTAAGCTGGAAAAATTCCAACGTGGATTGGCTCTCCCTAATTTAAAATATAATTGTGCAGTATTATTTTTGAAAGAAACGTATTAGTTATTTATTTAAAACCTTGGACAGAATTTACTGATATCCTCTCAAATGGCAGAATTGACTTAACTTGCTTCAGGGTGATGCAGGGAAACAGCTAACGTAGTTCATAAAGGAAAATCTAAGGAGAGCAGCGACACATACAAGTAACGGACCCACCACGGTTTCGATACCACAAGCCTATAAAACAGGGCATGACATGCTCTTGAAAAAGAAGGGTTTTACGCAGAAAGGAAATTCCTCACGCCTCATCCAAAGTAAATCTGAATTTCCTGTATTCATGTCTGAAGACATGAAGTATCTTTACTTCGAGGAAATCTTTTTGAGCCTGTCTAGGCTTAAGCCACGACTTCCTAATTTATCTACAGATGGATACAGATAAAAACAAAGATTGACTGAATGGCTGACCAAATGTCTGACTAAACCAAATGTCTGACTAAAATGACTGAGACAGAAAGACAGATGAAAATACATACAAACAAACAGACACAGACAGAAAGAATACTGGCACGTAAATAGACAGAAACAGATATGATACACTAGATAGGGATAAAGAGTTACGGCTTGGCCACACTGAACTGACCGAGATTCTTTCTGAATCCGATTTTGTTTCCGATAAATTTGGCTTACATAGAAATATACAGAAGTGTCCACACTGAACTGACTGATTTTTGAATGGGTTACCAAGCCATTTGTTTCTGATATCGGACAAGAAAGAATCTCGGTCAGTTCAGTGTGGCCAATCCGTTAGAATGAAAATCGCGGATGAAACAGGCAACAGAAGAACGACCAAAATCCTGGGAAAAGTTAAGGTCGGTTCAGACCGAACAGAAGCCAACATTTTATTTTAATTTTTTTTCGCTTATTCTTTTATTTTCCTTGATTGTTCTTTAATCTTTTCGCTTCCGCAATGGCCTTTGCTTGATGTGAATGGACCTTTAGTCGTTTTGTGCTGTCACACATATTCAGAGACATTTTCACAGAGTTTCGAGTGCTACAAGTTTAATCACCCTGTGGGAAGGTCTATCAATTCTGCCTGGTTCGTGTACGGTTCTCTATAGTTCTCTATGAGAAAAAAAATTTTCTTGCTCAGTCAGAATTTGGTGTCCAAATGACGACATAAATTTTTTTTCTCATGGACAACCATTACAAAACTATTTACGAACCCGTCAGAATTAATAGATCTTCCTACAGGGTGTTTATGCCGACACTGACAGGTTTCTGATTAAGGTAAATCCTGACAGAGCCATGGTGTTCTCGAGTCCTAAACCCTCGTGATGACAAACAATTAACAGTGACAGGTTATTTACTCATAGATTAAACGACGATAAACAGGAGTCTTAAGAAAATAAGTCTCCAGAGTCATGAGTTTGAACAACAACAACAACAACAACACAGACACACACACACACACACACACACACATGCACACACATACGCACAAATTTGAAAGAAAAATGAAAAACTTTTTCCGAGTTCAGTATTTTTTAGTAACAACTACGGAGGAACCTCTACATTATGGTCATCCTACTGGTAGGCCACCTCACATGTCTGAACAAAGAACAAGTTGACCGTAAACGGCACAATATCCTCTGAAGCTTTACCTTCAAGTTTAGGGGTGATTCAGATTTAGGGACTGATTCAATTTTATTAGGGGCTGATTCAGTTTTATGAGGGGTGATTCAGTTTTACTCCACACACAGACACTGCAAGTTTTGGTGTGGAGGTGAAATGTCTGTCTGCCGCAGGCATCAAAACAATACTCTCTGAAGCAAAGCTTCAGGAGTAATGAATTCCGTTCTGCAGTGGAATATTTCGCATCCTAATATTGTTCTTGTTCGTTGTACTCAGCACTTCCGGAGCGGACCACCTCACCTTTCAGAACCAAAATCTTCCCATTGGAGATGACCACAAAAGAGAGGTTCAACCTAAGTAACAGTTACAGTACAGAGTTGTTTTAAAGCTGCATTCACGCTGGACGATACCGTAATAAAATCGTTCAGATACGTTTGAAGAAGGCGATTCAAAAATAACGGAAGTAAAATTGATCAGTTTAAAGACGTTTGTCTTGGATTTCGTTATCTCTCAGTGTGAACGCATCTTAAGAAGCGAGTAGTGTACTCACGGTGTCTGCTTCCTCGGGATTTGTGGCGGAGCTCGGGGCTGCGGACCTCCGGACACGACCCCCCGAGGCTCCCCGGGAGTCTCCCCGTCAGTCTCCGCGTGAGCAGCGACGGCAGTGGGTGCTTCTCCGTGCGGCGGTAGTACAATGGCTCCCGCCCCGGCTTCTTACCGTCTCCCCCCGCCGAAGTGTTGGTGTTTTCTGCTTTAGAGAAACAAAGAAAGCTGTATACTAGTAAAATGAACCTAATAAATAAAAATATATTTCACTGATCCTCTCAATATATTTTTAACGCCCGCGTACGTAGTACGACGGGAAGGTAATATTTTCAGTTTGTCTGTCTGTCCATCGGGGGGGGACCCCAGTTGACTTGTACCGGGAGTAGCCCAGCTGACTTGTGCATAGTGGGGGTACCCCAGCTGAGTTGTACAGGGGTACCCCAGCTGAATTGTATGGGGGGTACCCCGGCTGGGATGAGGTACCCCCTCCCCCAGTTGGGATGGGGTACCCCCGGGATAGGACAGCAGAAAGAGCTCTTGCCACGCGGCGGGCGGTATGCCTCTTGCGTTCACGCAGGAGGACTTTCTTGTTCTGAGAGTGTTCGGTATTACTATACCCGTTTGATAGGCGGGTGGCGCCCCCTCACTGTCATCATCTTCCACGTAGAACTGCGTATCTTCACCACTAGTGGGCTTACTGGTCGACTCATTTCCGTGCACATGCTCAGTGTCTGTGTTTCCTGCGGGATCAAGTTTATCAGGGGAGTCCATAGCAGAGTCTAACACTGTAAAACATAATAGGTTAATTTTTGTAACCTGTTTAGAACTTGTGGTGACAATCCTGGAAATTCAGCGCAAATTTGTTTTATTTTGTTTTACAGAATTAATCTTGTTTCTTCTTTTGTATTTCTCCACCTGATTGCAGAAAAACTGATGACATTGAAAAAATTACCTCACTCTCAACTTTATCTACTTGTGATCTATGGGTTTATTTAATTTCACAGGTTTCTTTTGGACAACAGTTTGAGAACAATATTCTCGGTGATGGTTGGTGGCCAACTTTCAACTTTTGATCCTGAGCCCAAATCTGCTAAAATCCTATATTCCCTATGTTGAAGGTTTTCCTGAAAATTATTTTCTAAGTTTTTGGACAAAAGTGTGCCATTCCAACTTGTACTACGTGTACGCGGGACCATAAATAGTATGCATGTAGAGTTTGTATTGGCTTCACGTCATACGTAAAAATAACTGTGCGTGTTGAATTGATTTTGGCTTTACGTTTAGAGTTCTTTTCTGAAGTTTTTGTACTTTATAAAATCCGTGTTGGATGTGGGGGTCGCCATTTTGACAGGTGGTCAGTGTCACCAGAAATGTTGGTTTGGCTGCACTTGATTAATCCAGTCTCGGTTGATTGAACTGGCGGCTCTTGGACACGCAGTGCTTTGAGGTACAAGTACTTCTGACAAATCAGATTGAAGCGATGCGAGATTCTTATCTCTTATCTTGGAATCTACTTTGTTATCACGAATATTTTTTCTCGAATTTTGCAAAGAAAAAAGTTTGGCTCGAACGACCTTGCAAACACTAATGGAGCTTGGGGGCGAGGCATTTTGATCATTAACATCTACATGTATTTCAAGCAATTCAAAGATATCAGTGTTTTTTTTTCGAACATTAAGAAATGTATGTAATTTTTCTTTTAATAATTAAAATCTTTGTTTGCTGCTATCTTCAAAATTACCATTGCACTTAAACTCGACGAAACTGCGCCTGCCAAAACTGAACATAGCTTTTAGTTGGCCCCGAAAACCTTAAAAATCATCTCTCCTGAATAAATCTGTGATGCATTTATTCTAACCTTTTATCGATTTTATCGACTTTTATCGATGAGTTCTTGTAATGCATGCGTATATTCCACAACATCTTCAGGGCAAAGGGAAGCACGCAAGCGAGGGCAGACGTCACCAGAAGTCCAAAACAGGGGCATCAGTGGTCCCACAAAAAGGACATGTGTTCTCCAAGTTTTTTTTTAAAAAGAAAAAAACATCTACAGGGCAAGGGGAGGCTGCATTACGAAATAAAATGCTGAATCACAAGAATTTGTGATGCATTAGAAAAAAACTGATACCCAGAACCTGCAAATTGGTACCCTAAAGCCGAAACAAGGACCCACATAGTCCCCTTTTATTGCATGAAAAAAAAACTGCGACCGTAAATATGAGAACCGTGACCGACAAGATCTGACCTCATTCTCTGGTATTTGAACCCAAATCAAAAGATAGCGAGACATCCCTCCCGAAGAATTTAATTATATTGAATGTTTGTAACCCCTCAGGACAAACGGGAGGCAATTGCACTTGAAAACTAGACAGATCCCGTCCAACGGATGGCCAGGGAAACTGTCCAATGTCCTGTCAATGCCAGATACAGGGAAAATATTCTACATACAGAGCAGCTCTCATTCTTTTAACAAATTCCACAATTCAGATATCAACTTCATTAAAAACTGATAAGGTTCATTATGAAACATTTCCCATTTGTATTTACCATACAATCACAACCGATGACTTTGCTAACCCATCGCTGTGCATCATGGATCATGCATAGGAAAAACACAATTGTGTATGAATGCTTGACTGAAGTACGGTAGCACACATACATATGATTTCCCTGACTGCATGCGGCGCCAACCCCTCCCCCCTGGGGGGGGGCGCCAACTTATTATTTGGCCAATGTTTCTCAAAAAATGCATGAAAATGAAGAAATTTTGGTGGAGAAGGGAGGCGCAGTGACGCCACTGGATGCGCCACTGATTTGTATTCTATCGAATATCGTAGATTGATATGTTGATTTCATTCCATTGCTTACATTTCCTGATGACATAAACAGAAAAAAAACCATTTCCGTTTTATTCATTTCTACAAAAGTTAAACGTCATCAATCAGTGTCTCCACAGGAACTAATGACACCTTTAAAATGGAATGATGTGCCACATGGTGTGAATACATCACGAAGAAACGATACTCTATTCATCGCTGTCTGTGTTCGATCTTCCGTTCGAGTGGGTTCGTTGTTCGACGTCGCGCTCGGCCGAGTCGAGTGAAAGCGTCACGTCGTTTTGTGTTGTGGACGGAACGTCGTCAAATGATGTTAAAAACCACATGTGGAGTCCGTTGCCAAGGGGGATTTCCCTCTGTTAACTTACAAAATAAAACTATTGTCTGCATTCAAATTTAAACAAAAATAGAAATTCAAGCCACAGTTTATTTTGGGATGACGATAAAATAGGGAAAAATAACTGAACTTGTTTTAGTGTCTCTCGGGATAAAGCGGTGGTCTTGGTGAAAAGTGACCGTTTCTTTACATGCACATGTCCATGTTGTTATATAATAAATTTGACCATGAGCTTGTTGCACTAGTTATTGAACCTGTATATAAATAAAACCTATTTTTAACTTGTTGTGCCAGACATGAGCTCATAGTAGGAGGAGCTCATTGTGATGAAGCAGTAGTCCAACAGTATATAA
>JBCAUG010712858.1:0-11919 GCA_038406175.1 Haplosyllis leylae
TGTACAAGTCAATGTACAAGACAAGCTGAGTATCCCCCCTGTACAAGGCAAGCTGAGTACCCCCCCCCCCCCTCCGTACAAGTCGGCTATGCCGCGTCCGGTATGCCGGTATGCGTTCACGCAGGAGGACTTTCTTGTTACTTAGTCAAAACAGGAAAGATGAAAAATGTTGTTGAATGATTCAATCTCTTTGGACTTCTTTCAACAAATTTTAATCTACGCATTTTGAGGACAACCTCTCACTAAATCTAATATCTTGTTCTTGCATCGTATATTGTGTACATATATCCCGTTTATGTTCACTATTCCCTCAAGTACAATGACATATTTTACCATGAGAAGACATGAGAATGATTTGCAAAGGGAAGCAGCATCTATAATGCTAAATTTCTTTGGTGCATCATTGAAATTCAATGTTTTAAGTTCCCCATCCAAAATTTCAATGTGTACTCTTGGAAGTTTTTATGTTGCCATGGCGTCTAATGAATATTTCCTTTCTTGATGTTTTTCTATGATTGTGCATTTAGACGGATTTCCACTACTTGAAACATATCTACACCTGGGGTCAGCCCGAGACCCACGACAGTGTGAGGGAATGGAGAGACTTCTTCGATGAATATGAAGAGAGAACAGGCAGGGATCACATGTACGTAACACTTCTCTTCATCTGCAAACAGATGACAGATATGTTTAACTGAGAATTATGCAAGGGTTTCTTAAATGGTGTTTACGTCAAAGAATATTGCAGAAAATGGCATCAATATGTGTCAAAGTTCCTTTTGTTTGGGGGATGATCTAAACTATATAAGAATAAAGGCGGATGCAGAATTTTCCGTAGAAGGGGGCACCAACCGAGCTGGGGCACCAATGTACCATTTTGAAAAAAAAACTGTATGGAATCTAGACAATTTTGGTCCATTGGGAGGGGGCCGGAGCGTCCCTCCTAGATCCGCCACTGCAGAAAAAATCTAATGGAATGACTCGTGTACAATTTGTAGATACATGGTGACAGAAATGTACGACAGAACCTTAAAAGAATCGATGAAGTTTTACCACTCTGGGGCCGATATGCCTTTCAATTTCAACCTGTGTTACATCAACAAGAAGACGAAGGCGAGCGACATCGCGCAACAGGTGGAAAGATGGATCAGCAAAATGCCTGTCAGGAAGTGGCCAAATTGGGTGGTAGGTTACGAAGTTGAAAACTTTCCCTACTCAAAGAAGTCTTCTGTATTTTTTAAAGGTTCAACCACTGATGCTCACCCCTTTCATTGTAGCTTGGTAACCACGATAGACCACGCATCGCTACTCGCAAAGGAGAACATTATGTTGACGTCATGAACATGCTACTGCTGCTGTTACCAGGGACGCCGCATACATACCAGGGAGAGGAAATCGGCATGAAGAATATCCATCTGACGTACGAACAAACCGTAGATCCGTGGGGCAGGAATGCAGGACCAGTACGTCTAATTTAATTCCATTCAGTACAAAGCAATGAATTGAGGGAAATTTAGTCAACTTCATTTGTGAAGTGAAGTCAATGCCGAAGTAGGATTTCCTCAACTCATAGCATGTTCACGTAAGGTTGTGCAATGACTCGAAACCATGATTTCCAAGTTGGCTACTTTTCCCTACATTTATGGAGTCGTAACGCATTTCTCCCATCGCACAATGGTTTTCCGAGATTTTCAAATAAATTCCAAGGAGTTATCAAAAAATAAATCATCATTTGTAGGAGCGATACTCCAAGTTTTCACGAGACGGTTGCCGAAGTCCCATACAATGGGACAATAGCCATAACGCGGGGTTCTCCTCGGCGCAGCGCACATGGCTTCCTGTTAATTCAGACTACGAGACGAAAAATGTGAAGGTAATTGAAAGAAACTATTACTGGCTCGTTTAAAGTCAGCTTTGTGATTGAAAGAGGGGGTCCATAATACTTCGGGAATATGCCATGGCACTTTTATGATAAGTAAGCCTACTTAAAACTGCTGTCACTGGTGGGAATTTGTTTGCACAGAATTTCATCATGGTGTCATAATGATGTTGTGTCATAGCAACGGACCAACCTGTTGTGACTTTTCACGACGTCGTATTCTTTAAGTGCGAGAATAAACAAAATTGTGACTTTTTTCATCTGGGCGGACAATATTTTACACCGATCAATAAAGTTCCCTTGAGTGTTAAAGAGCTTTGCATTTTCATAGATGTCGTGAACAATCATCTTTGTGCTGCCTGACACCGCAAAGCTTTTACTTGTATTTGTCTACAGGCACAAGAAGCTTTCTTTGAGGATTACTCCCCTTGATAAGTACATAACCACTCATAATTTCCAAAGGAGAGTGCAAACATTTACTGTCAACAACTGTCCACTCCTTTGATTATTATTATCAGTTTCCAAGAGTCCACAATTCAGTTAACGTAAGTAGCTTAGCGCACCTGTTCGGTGAGGGAATATGGTGGAATCATCAAATCTGACCTGATCCTGTTATCTCGTGCAAAGTAGTTGGTGAAGCACTCGGACGGAACTCTATAGATTCTAATTTCTATTTGTGGATTTTCTACAAAATACCACTCGCTCACTCACTCACTCTGAAATCTAAAGTAGTGATATAGTAGTAGTAGCGCTCTATATGAATTGGTGTCCATTATTTCAAAAGATGATAATAATAAAGCGATTCCACAATTTCCTTAACTTTCCTTTCCTTTACTTTGGACATTATTTTCAAATATTCTTGTTTCAGTTACAACTGGAGGATACATCGGGAAGAACACCATTACAAATCTACCGACAGCTGGCCAAACTGAGAAAACACGAGTCGTTTCTCAGAGGAAGTATGCAGTACATCGTCATAACCGACAATGTCTTCTCCTTCGTCCGTCATTACAAAAACGAACCTGCTTATCTCGTTGCGATGAACTTCGGGAGGGTGAAATCGATAAATGACCACGCCGTGATTATTGGAGAAACAATACACAAGAAGGGGAAGTTGGAGGTAGCCACGAGTAATGTAGATGCAAAACCAGGCGCAGAGATCAAGTTGGTCAGTTTGAATCTAGAACCAGCGCAAGGGCTGGTCATCAAATTGGAAAGTTCACAATAAAAATGTTTTCAACAATTAATCAGAGTACACTGTACTGTCAAACAATCACTTGTGTCTTCTTGCTGTGTCTCCGCGAGACAAAAACGTCGTTTTCAAATTTTGTAATTCTGTGTGCACATTTTACATGCTTTGATAAAACCAATTGTTGATACGATAATAAATGATTTTGAAACTGTCAACTTTAACATTGTAAATATTTGTCTTGTCTACTTGTCCACTTGATGCCAACTTTAAATGGAATGCAAGGGAATGACTTGTACTTTAATCAAGATTTCCCTAGTCGTTGCTTCAAATGACCACTTACGGTCGAAATTAGTACTTATTTAATTCAAACATAGATAAAACATTCATTGAAATATCCTCAGTATACTACTGATACGTTCTTTTGGTTAAACAGAAAAAGAGCATAGCGAGCGGAAAGAACAGCTAAATTACTAAGTAAGTTTCTCTTTCAAATATACAAAAGCTGATGGCGGTTAAATTACTCAACAAAATATTTGACGGAATAATTGGAAATTTCAATTTTCCAACCTAATAACTAACCGTATGAAAATGTCATATTATTCGAATAGTACCCGGGTTAGTTTTTGCATTTTTTTTTACATAATTCATGTATTTTTACATCAAAACATTGAATTGAATTTGGCTTTCTCTTTTACTAAAATGATATAGCCAAGCTTCTTCAGGAAATTAGTCCAGTCGGAGAGTAAGCTTTCGGCTCGCAACGCAGGCACATTTCAGCAAGGTAGTTGGACACTAATTTCGTTTCACAAATTTCACTTCTTTCCTTGAAGCAAATTGAAAGTGAAACTTCAGCCGAAAATCTACGAGGTTTCCAATTAAGAAACGTTTGTCTACAAAACTTTCCAATCGTCTGAGTTCACCAGTAGAATGGCAAAGGAACTGGGTGGTGTTTTGAAGCAGTTGCCGTTGGGTACGTAAAATCCGAGATATTATATTGGCACATCTCTTATTATGAAATAAAAGCTTGTATTGAATTTCTTTGAGAAGAAGCGCTCAAAAATATCTTGCTGAAAAAGACCGGAATCACTTTATCCATGGAAAGTTTCAAAAATTTTAACTCGTCGTAATTGTACGTTTTTTTATTATCCAGGTAGCGATGTCTTTTCTGTGTCTGGTGATCTAGACTGGTGGCAGAAGGGCATTGTTTACCAGATCTATCCCAGATCATTCCAGGATTCGAACAATGACGGAATCGGAGATTTAAAAGGTAAAAAGCATCTGCAGCTTTATTATCTCCGACATTTTAAAGTGTTGTGTTCTCCTGAAACATGTCTTCATCCTGAAGAAGGAACTTTTCAGTATGGCTTCCAGTGTAATGTTGCAAAGGCATTGCCGCAGTTCCTTTTCTTCACTCTGTCAAAACTAGCATCACCCTGATTTTTTTCAGCAATTTGTCGTCTCCACTAATATTTTTTGTAATTGCAGGGATAATATCGAGACTGGATCACCTTGAGTACACAGGAGTGGAGATCATCTGGCTCAGTCCGATATATCCTTCACCTATGGTGGATTTTGGATATGACATTTCAGACTTTAACAATGTGGATCCTATTTTTGGAACACTTGAGGATTTTGATGATCTAGTCAGAGCTGTTCACAGCAAAGGCATGAAGCTTCTCATGGACTACATACCAAATCACACAAGTGACAAACATAAATGGTTTCAATCGAGTCGACGAAGGGAAGAACCATTCAGCGACTACTACATCTGGCACGATGGTAAAACTCTGGAAGATGGAAAAAAGGCTCGTCCCAATAATTGGGTATAAAAATCTTCTCTCAGATTTGTATCTATTTGCGTTATTTTGTTTGAAATACCCCATGTCAGTTCCAGCTGACAATGCACCGGTTTGATCTCACTCAAACATACCTGGCACATCTAATATCATTATGCAGATGCCTTTCTGTGTCTGGATTCGTGTCGCAAAGAGTACAACCTTTTTTCTTAACATGCATCATGATCATGCTTCTATGGCACTTCTGTATAGTCTTTGTTTTGAAGCTGAGTGTGTTTGGGGGACCAGCCTGGACGTGGGATGACACGAGGAAACAATATTATCTGCATCAGTTCGACCCAATGCAACCAGATCTGAACTGGAGGAACCCGGCCGTTCACAGAGACATGCTGGTATCCACGTTGGCTAATTGAGTTTTTCCGTAATAAATTCTGTCTGAATCTTTTTTTGTAAAAAAAATGGTATTCAAACCTACCATATCATGTGTAAGAGACAGAAATGCTACAACTGTGCCAGGGAGATACAGGTAACAGAGAGAATCATTAAATTGATCCCAATTCATGCTTCATTGATTTATCAGATTCTTTTGAATCTACGGAATTTACAAAATGTATCTCCATTTAGAAAAAAACTCGAATGATATTTTCGGGGGAAACATTTTAAGTTGCTGTGATGCAAAATCAAAAAATACTAAAACTAAAATTCAGTTGGAGACTTTCATTTGTACACGAATGTCAATTAATCTCATTTTAATTGCTCCCGTTTCCCATAATGTCTTGCAAAAAGGACGAAAACTATACTATTTCTGACCCAGTCCGCCATTGTTATGATTGTGCCATGGTGTAATAAACGAAATACTTTCACTCATTGATAGGCTGTGCTCAAGTTTTGGCTGGACCGAGGAGCGGACGGCTTCAGGGTGGATGCGATAGGTCACATGTACGAGGCTGAACACCTGAAGGACGAACCCAAAAGTGTCAAGAAAGTCCCACAGGTACAACTTATGATTTCAAACCGATGCATGGAAATCAATCGGACGTATCCGCGTGGATCACGTTTACACTTGAGTTTTTCCCATTTGAATATTTTCACTGAATTCCCCAAATTCCACAAAGATTAAGCTATGTTTTATGCTCTGATATAAGTAGTTTTGCCATTGGCAAATTACAAAGAACTCTCTGCTCTGGAAGAAAGAAATTGAACTCTTTTATAAAGCTATGATAACTATTGAGGATTTTTCTTTTCGCTGAACTCAGTGAATTCATTAAAAGATCCAAATAGGAAAAGCTTGATTGCTAGGGGCAATTAAATGCATTGAGAACAAAGTCTTATGCTATATAACACCTGATTAAGTATCAATATCTAGTGTTAATCAAAAACAATATATTTCTGTGAGTGAAGTACTTTCAGGCGTATATTAACCATTTTGGTATGCCATCATTTTCAAGTGCATCCTGTGTTCGCTTTGTAAAAATTCACCTGACACAACGAGCTGAAATAAAAAATACACTTTTAAAATATTTTGGGTCACAAAGGGTAATTACAAAGGCCTGGATCACATTTACACGCATGCTCAACCCGAAACACTTGAGACTGTGAAGACATGGAGGAAGTTCTTTGATGAGTATGAGAAAACAACGGGCAGAGAACACATGTAAGTATCCGGGGATCATCAAAAATTAGTTCCTTTCGCGGGACTGCTAATACCTTCCTGAATTTTCTTGTCAGATGTAATTTCTCAGAACTTGTAATCCATTTTATCTTGATAAGGGACCTTGGCCT
Source organism: Haplosyllis leylae (assembly GCA_038406175.1). NCBI lineage: Eukaryota > Metazoa > Annelida > Polychaeta > Phyllodocida > Syllidae > Haplosyllis > Haplosyllis leylae. Next base: position 6,650 of record JBCAUG010712858.1, read on the forward strand.
GGTATTTCGTTGACTTTTTGACGGGTACCTTACATTTGCAAGAGACCCCCATCTCCTATGCCAAACGCTATTGGGAAATTAATATGTACTTGTAAAAATTTTGAGCGCCAGTATTTTTCACATGTCGAGCCACCAGGTGTGAGTCCTTCGCTCCTCAATATATATGGAAATTAATGTAATAAAACAAATTTTACAGCTTCATGGTCACGGAAATGTACGACCCTGAATTGAAAGATTCTCTGAAGTTCTACAGTGCTGGAGCTGATATGCCCTTCAACTTCAATTTAATTGAACTCGAAAAAGGTGCAGGGACAAAGGACATAGTTCAGTGCATCAACAAGTGGCTGGCAATGATGCCCAATGGAAAATGGCCGAACTGGGTGGTATGTTGCTTCTTTGCGCTTTCTTAGAAATAGTCCGCCAAATTGCCTTCACTTTTAGCTCAGCTATTTTCAAAGCACAGCTGTTCTATTGTGCCCAATTGCTCAGGGTTAAGATATTTGACCAGAATTGTCACCGTTGAGTTTAGTTGTAAAGTGGAGCAATTCCGTTGCAATGCTACTGACTAGAATTTACCGGGAAACGCATCTTGGAAATCAACAAATGACCTTTGTTGTGCTGTGTCATGTTATGGTATTTGTGAATAGATTTTCAAATGTTCAAATGTTTTCTTTCTAACTGTTTTCTTTCTTTCTATCTTTTGATATTTAGAATTTAACAATGAATTAATAAAATAACCCATTTCTGGATATAAACCTAATTTCAAGCTCGGAAACCACGATAACCATCGCGTAGCCAGCAGAATAGGAGAAGAATACGTAGACGTGATGAACATGCTGCTACTGCTCTTGCCGGGAACACCTACGACTTACATGGGAGAAGAGATCGGGATGACAAACATATTTGTTTCCTATGAACAAACTGTGGATCCCGAAGGAAAGAATGCGGGACCAGTAGGTTCAATTCAAAAAATTGCAAAATAAGTGCATCCCATGAAGCTCAGTTTGAGTTTGAGATTTCAGCTTCAGTTTCGAGCGGTTAATCTAGTTAGTCGGCAAATGAGCTAGATTTCTCGAGATTAATCCAGCTAAGGAGCCAATTTCATTTTACCCGGGAACTCAAACTGAACCTGATATCTCAAACACAATCTGAGGCTTATCAAACACACTAAAATAATCATAAAAAGTAAATGTTCCATTTGAAGTTTTTGTTTTGAGCTGAGTTTATCTTGTTTGATGCATTTAAATTGATAGTATAAACCTGAAGAAATGTATTCAATATTTGCTTTTCAAAGAGAAAATTTCAGTTAAATATTTAGTTTTCAAACAGAAATTGATTCACATTTCGTACAAATTAAAACCAAACCAAAACAACACAAATCAAACAAAATTGTGGCTTCAGAAAACGTCAATTGGGTTTCTTGGAGCTCACTTTGTTGCTCTTCCAATTTTCCTGTGTGCCCGTATAACAGTTTCAAAATTAGGCTATTTCTTTCAGGACAGGTATCTGGAGAGATCCAGAGATCTATGTAGAAGTCCCATGCAGTGGGATGAAACCAAAAATTCTGGATTCTCAAACTCGGAGACAACCTGGCTTCCAGTTAATACCGATTATAAAACTAACAATGTTCAGGTTAATTATTTTTTCTTTCTTGGTCGCCTATCCACCTGGACTACGATTTCAGAAATTTCCTGAAAACTCTGAATTTCATTTGAGCAAAACTGGGATCAAATATAGTCAGAACTTGGAAGTAAAATTAGTTAACGCAACTAAACTTGTTTTTCCATATTGCAGGCTTTGATGCAAAACAGAAGCGGAAATAATACCCTTCAAGTTTACAGAAAACTTGCCGGGTTGAGAAAACAGGAAACGTTCTTGAGAGGAAGTATGCAGTACGTCGTCATAAACGACAACGTCTTCTCCTTTGTTCGTCATCACACAGGTCATCCCGTTTATCTCGTTGCATTGAATTTCGGCAAAGAATCATCAGTTGATGACCACAGTTATTTTCTTGGTACCAACCACAATGAAGGCTCTGTTAAAATCGTTTCTAGTAATTCTACTGTTCGTGAAGAAGCAAAATTGGATCTCAGAAAGCTGAAGCTAGCTCCGGGAGAAGGTCTTGTAATAAAAATAAACTAGTGGACCGCTGCAATTGAATTCCAAATCCTGCTGAATTCAGCATTAGAACATTTTAATGAAGTTGTCTGAAGGTAAAAACAAGGCTAATAAATATATCTGACAAATAAATACGAATAAATGTACCACACAAATCTTTTTTTTTTCTTTTTTTCTTTTGTACCTTCAGGGAATTCCCTTCACAATAGTTGGCCATAATTCAGGCTGCAGGCGCGAAGCGACTTTAATCTTGTGAACGAACAATTTACTTGTTTGCGCTGAAAAAACTGATATCTGGGAAAACGAAAAATCTAGAGCAGCAACGCGGCCAAAATTTAGATCGCCTGTAATGTTGACAAGCCAGACGGTGCTTTTAACAACATTTTCTCCTACGTAACACAGGCCATCCTGCTTATCTCGTTGCATTGAATTTTGGCAGAAAATCAAGCATAGATGACTATTCCGTTAAAATTGATGATCACACAATTACTAAGGGAACACTAGTGTTGTCCAGTAGCAATTTAAAATTGGAAATCGGGTCAGAGATTGATTGCGTTGTTTCAGATTACGACCAGGTGAAGGGGTCGTCATTAACAGCGTGATTCATAAAGCCGTGAAGCCGCGAACTAGTACGCTGATCAGGGGTGCGTACCAGCCAAGGGCCATTCACTCCCTATAGGAATAATACCAGGCAAACCGTGAGGCCGCGAAGCCCTTGGCTCTGTGAATCGCGCTGTTAATTTACTGACATTGAAAATATGTGACTTTCAATTTTTGTATACAATCACAAAATTCAGAAGGACCATGATACAAAGTTTTACAATGTTGTTATTGCCCCATCCTGGAATACTACGTACATGATCTTTTTCGCTTAAACTGAACAAAAGTCATTAAAACAAAAGGTGCTCAGTACATTTATAATTTTTTGTGACTAGAAAATATGTACTTCTACAGAATTCTGCTGAAAGTATGTAACTTGCGCTGATAAACAATTCCGGGTTCCGAGATAAGCAAATCCGTCAGATCTGACGGAATTTTTTTTTTTTTTTGGAAATATTGTAATTTAAATTTTGCAAGTAAAGCTTTTATATGGTAAGTTATTGCAGCTGGAATGTGTACATTTCAATATGTGTTTGATACCTAAAAAGAGTGTGAGAAATTCGCTTCTGGATCTGTTAGAACTGGCAGACTTGCTTGGAGAGCGTATCTGCTCATAATCTCACCATGAAGTAAGAAATAAATTTAACATGCAACAAATTATTATGCTGTTGATTGTGTTATTTTGATTTTGAATCATCATCATCCGAACACTATTGTATACCTTGCATTGTTTTGGGAGTCTTTGAATTGTCTTCGTCATTTTCCTCCTGCTCTTCGTTTATGGCGTCCATCCTGGAAATCCTTCTTTTCTTCACTGACACATCCGAGTCCCCATCAGGATGTATGCCAGAGGCTCCCAGAACAAAATCATCTTTATCCACCTTGTTATGTTCCACTTCTACTAGTTTTAAATCCTCATTCAAATGATCGTCTCCAAACAAGTCCTTTTCATCCGAGCCCAGATCTCCAAGAGGAGTATAATCGGGTGGATTCTTTGGTAAATTAACAGTTCCATATTTTCGCCACACTTCTGTTTGACTTGTAGAAGGAAGAGGTGTTTGAATGACTTCGTAAGAGGAACCAAGGTTTGGAAGATAAAGGTCAATTAGGTCATCATCTTCGTCTTTCATGATATCGCGGAAATGTTGCTTGACTCTCACAGCACAAACCAACACTTTCGCTCCCAAAGCGATAACTAATATCCAACTTCCAGCCTGGAATCAAAAACTATTTTCAGACATTTGGAATTGTTAAATCCTACAACAGGATCTTGTTTAAAAACACAAGGTTTTGTTGGTGGCTCGTTAGAGTCACCTTAGTGGTTGATTGATGGTTTTTGCCTCGAAATTTTGGGCCCGTGGTGGGGACCTACGAAGGCCTTTTGCGGCTCAGTGACTATACATGGGATGATGGTTCTATTTGCAGGTGGTGGGGACATCTAACCACTATATGTTGTAATCAAATTTTTTTTGCCGCAGGTGGTGGGGACCCTAAAACCTAGTATAGAATGTGCTTTGCTCCCCTTCACCTTCTTCGCTCCCCCTCACCCCCTTCACTCCCCTTCGCCCCCCCTTCACCCCCCTTCGCCCCCTTCACTCCCCTTTGCCCCCTTTGCTCCCCTTTGCCCCCTTTGCCCTCTTTGCTCCCCTTCGCCCCTTCACTCCCCTTTGCCCCCTTTGCTCCCCCTTCGCTCCTCTACCCTCAATAGGGACAATGGTTCTATTTGCAGGTGGTGGGGACATCTAACCACTATATGTTGTAATAAAAATTTTTTGGGTGGCTCATTAGAGTCACATTAGTGGTTGATTGACTGTTTTTGCCCCCAAATTTTGGGCCCATGGTGGAGACCTATGAAGGGCTTTTGGAGCTCAGTGAGTGTACATGGGGTGAGGACTTCACTCCCTTTGCCCCCCTTTGCTTCCTTTGCCCCCTTTGCTCCCCTTCACCCCCTTTGCTCCCTTCACCCCCTTTATTCCCCTTTGCCCCATCACTCCCCTTTGCCCCTTGGCTCCCCTTCACTTCAAACAGAACTCCTCAGAAGTGTCCACAGAAGTGTCTGCAGACAGCCTCAGAAGTGTCCGCGGACAGCCTTGGAAGTGTCCACGGACAGCCTCAGAAGTGTCCGCGGACAGCCTTGGAAGTGTCCACGGACAGCCTCGGAAGTGTCCGTGGACAGCCTCTGAAGTGTCCGCGGACAGTGTCGGAAGTGTCCACGGCCCTGTCAACGGCCAGGAGCGAAGGGAGCGAACGAGCCACCTGGTGAAACTTTCACTGCCTGATATTTACAATTGTGTCAATAGTTTATTTTACCATTTGATATTTAACGTGTCCTGAATGAAGAACATTTTACAACCATTTGTAACCAAATATTACTCTTTATTAGTTTTCTAATCTCGACACACTCCAGTCAGCTACTTGAGAAACAGGCCACCTATTTCAGGGGGTGACAGCAGTTATTCATGGGTGTTCTATTCATGCACTGGGCCCAAATTTGGTGAACTCCTATACTTGCTAGAGGAGGGGTGACACTTGTGACCACCAATGTCTACCAG
>JBCAUG010712869.1:0-27585 GCA_038406175.1 Haplosyllis leylae
GGGGAGGTTGACTTTCCAATGTTTGATGCCGAGTCCCAATTTGCAAAAATTCAAAATTCCCCATGTCCGGGGTGGGGGGGGGGGGGAGGTAGGTCAACTTTTCATGCTGAGTCTTAATCTGCTAAATCCAAAATTCCCTATGTTGAAAGTTTTGCTGAAAATAATAAACGAATAGTTGAATAGTCGAAATTTTAAAAATGGTTTAAGTAAATGAAGTGCTGCATCAAACAAATGGGGATTGGTGATTGGTGACGATGCCCTTTTAGGTTTATTGACATCCTTCTTTGTTGGTGTTATTAATGGAGATTATAGCCCACAAAAGAGGATGCTTGGCTTTGATACTTTATTCCTCGAGATCCTTGTTTCAGTTTGGTATGGCGCCATGTCTTGGCTTCAGATGAGGTTCTATTATTGATGTTGGGTTAAAAGGGGGGTCCATCTGGAAATTTAACTCCTAATACTTTGCCTTTTCTGATTGATATTTACACATATATTTGCAAATCTGGAGTACTAAGGGGGAATTTGTCATTTTCTTTGAAGGTAACTAAGGTTCACATAAAGACAAAAGACATTTAGGCATTTTATGAGACTGAGGCAGAGATAGATTCAGAAGATAGATCAGGGAAGCCAGCAATGGTTTGTTCAAATTTAATGACATAGCGGAACATAATTTGAGGTCAAGGTTTTCATGGACTTCTTGCATAACCCTTTGCGTATTTTTTCGTGGTCAATTTTGAGACCTCAGAACTTGGGTTCGCTATTTCCTTAATCAGCAGTGCCTCCACATGTCATAAAGTGTGAAATTGGAACCGACCTTCAAGCTGAACTCCAGCTTTTGTCCATGCACGTGAGATTGTGACTGAGACCGACCAATGGGTGAGTTTCCGTGGAGATGGAATTGTTTAAACCTGGACTTTACCATTGGTTCAAATCCCAATTCCTGTATTGATACATGAAATGAGTAGCAGGATTGAAGGTGGATAAGGAGTGAAGTGTGTTTGTAGAGACTCATCCATCACACTGAATCTGAAGGTAAACATTGCAACAATCCAATACATCATAGCTACATGACTGAATTACCTTGTCTCAAATAGCAAATCAAAGCTAAATTAAATATTTCCATGTCGACGTTTCCCATGGAACAAAGTAAATTTGATGTTCTAATTGAAACCATCCCAGGAGAACAAAGAGGAGAAAATGAACTGAAAGGAAAATCCTTAGATAGTACAGGGAGCTATTTCGTAGATGTTGTGCGACACCCCATGCATTGTACGTACAGTGCACCACGAAGATGCATTCTTGTACAAATGAGCATGAGAGTACGCGACATAAAGCGCAAGCCAGTCAACTTAGTTCAGTAAAAATGTTCAAGGAAAGGTTAAAAGATGATTGACAATGGCGGTCTTATAATGTTTCATGCTTCTTTTGCCTCGTATCTACTCAATTTCTGGATCCGCTACTGAGCTGTGTTCGCATGACAAAAATAGATAATCAACTGATGATTTCCAAGTCTTTGCACCACTGAATGTTCATCTCAATAACAAAATAGTAAATCTATTTCCTTGCCACACCCACAGAAATTGAAGTGTACTTTCCTCACGCACCTCACTAAAGTTCAGCAGACAATGATAATGTCCTTGCTGAAAGGCAAAATGCACTTTGTACTTTTTTTAATGAGGAATATGTTTTGTTAATCCGTGTCTGATACGGTGGAACAATCTGTAATGTTTTGGTATGTTCACGAATGTTTTCTTTGTGCAGTTGACGAACTTGATGATGAGTTGAAGGTCGGAAAGAGAATTCGAATAAAAAGGTGAAAATTGGTATTGTTTCTCAGAAGTCCTGGGTCACATACGTAAATTGGCTGGCATCTCCTCATTCGTGATGATTCTTTTGAATTTTCATGCGGAAATTGGACGGACAGTTCCCAGTTCATTTTCAAATGATTTATGTTCGCAACATACTTCGTTTGATCACAGCATTTTTACCCATTATTTTTCAAATATTTTCGTCTATTTACTACTTATCGCAGTGAATTACCGCTAACATCCGCATGAATCACGTTTGCGAACTTTCATTTCATTCTGGATCTGCCCATTGTACTCAAAAGGTGACTCAAGTCCAAATCTAATCACTTCCAACAACTTTTTATTACATCACTGATCTATTTGAGGACGGGACCCATCAAACAAAGCCTTCCAGTCTCCGTAATTTATTACTCCGAAATGAAGTTTTTCAAGAGTTTACAAGAGTTTATTTTGTTACCTCATGAAATGGTAGATTTTAATTTAAAAATCCTCCTGCCCAAAGAGAATGTGTGATAACAATTAACCCCATTGAAAAATTGCAGCGAGGATCTTGAAGAGCTGGATTTACAGTCATTACTTTCCATGCTTTATTAAAACATTTGTCATTAGTCGGTATTCAATGGAAGGACATCTTTGCTTCTTCAGAGAGATTTATCATTAGATGTCTATTGTTTTATTGGGCGGCTTTGAAATCCCAATAACAAGTAATGGAAAATTTGCCAGACAAAGCAAGGTATGCAAAGCATTCATTGTTTGGATTTTGGAAATATGAGGCTGATAACAATATTCACAAAGTAACAAAAAAATTCTTGCAATGAAGGGGCTGAGAATAAATGATACTTTGTATTTGCTTTGATAGCTGATTTGATCACAAAGGTCGCAAGTAAAAGTCCAAAGGTCTGACGTAATACCTCTTGGGGCCTCAAAATAACTAGTGTTATCAGTAATGGTTGTTTGATTAAATCCCCAATTATAAGCTGATGACAGAAACCATAAACAATAAATTTTTGTGAGTACGAGGTGTAGCAAGTTCAATTACCGTAAATTTTCCAGAATATTTGTGGTGCGATGGCTTTTTCCAAACAAAAAATTCTTAGGCTTTCAAAACAAAGTTTTACATTTGTGGTCCAAGGAGTAATAGAAGCGATACGAACAATTTAGGAACCTCTTATCCGTAACTGATTGATTCATGATTATCATAGCTGCACGCAGCACAAAGCTTTTTGTTCATCAGCCTTCTTCTTCACACGATCTCGATTTGATAAATGTGGATCCTGATAAGCAAAGGATTTCTATGTCACAAACATCATCTCAGCATTGACGATGACGTTTGGTGTAAACAAGCCTTAAGTCTTTCACTGTGAACTCCTGATAAGGAAAGGATTCGTGGTCGGTGAAAACATCTCAGGACAAAGTAACAAGTCCTGTGTAATTAGAAAACATTGTGCAAAAACTGAAAAATTCCGGTGTGTTGAACATAACTCGCAATAAAAAAGGTGGTAGTTATTTTCATAATAATAAAATGATCCGATGACCGTCTTTTATGGAGAAAACCAGACGGATGATGTGTTTCTGAACTTGGAGACACCAGAGTCTCCAACCTATTTATGAAAAATTATGCTCTGTTTACGCGTAGCGTGTGCGCCTCCGTCTGCGTCAAGTTTTGTATTGAGTTAATGGCGATGTTGACGCACACATGCACAGAATGGCTTCCGACCCATTCTCTGCGTCAACCATTGACTCAATACAAAATTTGACGTAGACGTTGACGTAGACGCAAACGCACACGCTATGTGTAAACAAACCTTTACGGCTAAGCAAATCTCTAAATATTGCACTTAATTCCATAATTTCACTTAATCGTCCCTATGTGCATGTTCTTTCCCATCTGAAAAGAGGCGGAGTTTACTCCTCAGAACAAGTCCTACAGTAGGTTATCTGGATCCTTCTCTGCACCTATCTGTCTGCAATACGCCCTGAGGAGTTTCTAATGATGGATCTTGTTTTATGTAGTTTTCTCACCTCACTTCTGTACAATTTACCTCTCAAGTGCAGGTAATTTATTTTCATCAAGTCGGAATTCAAGGGCTCTTCATGCACAAGTGAAATCATTGGAACAATAAGGATTCTGGCATTAATTTTTCGCACTTGCGTACAGAATGCAAAATGATGAGATGTACATGACGGTTTCTTGCAGTCTTTACCATTGTGAATTACATTGTATTTAACTCTGTTCAAATCTTTTGACAATATTTTGCCTCAAGTTAATTTGCTTCTTTCGTGCTGCGCCAACGTTTTTCTTTTCTCTGATATTTTTGTGATTGGTGACTCGTAGAGGTACCTTATTGATGGAATTGGGGTTGCTACACGATTTTTTTGGGAACTTTTTGCACACGAGGTGAAAAATATTATTTTTGCATGGAGGGGACCACACACGAGGTGAGATTGAAATGAACCTTGATACAGAAGGTGGGAGGGGGGCAGTGGGGGGGGTTGGGGTGGGGGGCATTCACGTGAGGTGCCTTTTGTACATGAGGTGCCTTTTGTATGTGAGGTGCCTTTTTTATGTGAGGTACACGAGGTGCCTTTTGTACATGAGATGCCTTTTGTATGCAAGGTACACGAGGTGCCTTTTGTATGTGAGATGCCTTTTGTATGTGAGGTACGTGAGGTGCCTTTTGTACACGAGGTACACAAGGTGCCTTTTGTATGTGAGGTGCCTTTTGTACATGAGGTACATGAGGTGCCTTTTGTACGTGAGGTATGCAAGGTGCCTTTTGTATGTGAGGTGCCTTTTGTACGTGAGGTACGCAAGGTGCCTTTTGTGCATGAGGTATGCAAGGTGCCTTTTGTATGCGAGGTGCTTTTGTACACAAGGTGCCTTTTGTACGTGAGATGCCTTTTGTATGCGAGGTATGCAAGGTGCCTTTTGTAAGCGAGGTATGTGAGGTGCCTTTTGTACGCGAGGTATGTGAGATGCCTTTTGTATGCAAGGTACACGAGCTGCCTTTTGTACGCGAGGTATGCGAGGTGCCTTTTGTAAGCAAGGTTTACAAGGTGCCTTTTGTACGCAAGGTACGCGAGGTGCCTTTTGTACGCGAGGTACCTTTTGTACGCGAGGTACCTTTTGTACGCGAGGTACGAGTCACCTAGTGAAATTGTTCACTCCTTGATATTTTGAAGTATTACTGGAAAAATTCCAACACATTGTTTTTCCTTCAAACTATTCAAAAGCAAGTAAACGCATAACTGAGGAAAGAAATGATCACATATTACAACTACAGTTCTGTAATTTATTCACCTGCAAAAAGGGATAAAAAAATTAGCACAAATGACCTTGACCTTTATTACTAATTTTGATATCATGAGGTCAAGTTAATTTCACTTTTTCAAGAGATTAACAAATTTTCGAAGTGTGTGTGAACCGTTTTTATATTTATTTGGTTGGAAAAAAATACATGTATGACCTTGGGAGTTAGTTGAGGTTATTCGGGTACACAGCTGTTCTATTCGAATTGATGCAAAACACAAAGACGGACATGATCAGTAATGAATAGCTCTTGCTGGGCTTCGCTCTTACGTAATGAAATATATGTTTCAGTGTTTATGTGTGCTGCCCGAGGAAGATTTACTCTGCCATGGTACAAGGTGTAATGTTGGTGCTGACGCTCATTGCTCCATTTTGGACGAGGCACACCTGTCTACTAATCGTACCTGGATACATTGTGTAATATGTTTTGTCTTACAGTTAGAAGAAATATGACTGGATGGTAGTCAGCCAGGTGAATAACAGCTTTTCTGGTAGAGACGAGAGTTAGTTACCTGTGAAGAAGCCAGTCTTGATGGAGTCATCTATGGGATATAGATAGGTCTCTTGTTGGTATCGCAAAGCAATACTTCGTTATCTCCCCCACCTTGTATTAATAACAATGTAATAGACTAGAGCCATTCTAAATTTGCCAGAAAATTGGAACTGTTCATACCTCCATTACATCCTTAAGATCTACAGTAAATGTGTGGTTTTTTTTTTAAAAAAATGTACTTCAGAATATTTCTTGCACAGACTTCAATTACATAAAAAGCAAGGAGACTATTATTTATCCCGATATGTGATAGGTGCGGTATGTTTGAACCGTGATCTGTGGCAGGGCCCTAAGTTATAATTGTATCTATTATTCACTAATTATCGTTTTTGTGCTTCAGGTGTGAAGAACAAAAGGTCATATTTTTTGGTAATAAAATACCGAAGAGTTTAATGTTCCATGAATGCCAAACTTTCCCACATAAATGTTGTGTAAGGATTCAATGATTTCTAAACAGCTTGTTTTCCAAGACCAAATGGCAACTTAGTTGCTTTTGAAATGTTAAACATAATGTATATTATTTTAAAACAGGAACTACTGAAAACACATATATTCCCGAGAACATAAATTTGGATCCATACAGTTTTTCAGTATTGAAGTTTTCTTGAATGGCAGAACTCATTGAAATTGACGGGTATTTTTAATGTATTAAATTGTGAAGAGCAGATTTAGAAGCAAACTGACGATTTCCTTATCTCTCAGGATGTTAGGTTAGGAAAACTCTATTATGATCATTGTTATTGCTGTAACATCAATAATACAATAATAGTGCACCCAATAATGACGTACACCAATTGGCGGGTGTTTTTAGGGAGGGGGCGTATTGGGATGCGCGCCCCCACCTTTCTTCTTTTTAAATTTTCGTGTACTTTGGAAACATTGGTCAAGTAATAGATTGTGTTAACTCTTTGGGGTTGGCGCCGTCCCCATCAGGAAAATCGTAGATCTTTAACTGTGTCTACCTGAACATTAAAAGAAATTCATCTAGCCATTTTTGATTGTGAAACGTAATTTTTCTTTACATGAAAAACTATCACATGTACTCAAGAAACTTGCACTTTTTATTGTTTACTTTTGGTAAAATTAGCCGTTATTAGTGGAAAGGTATTACCTGGCATTCCAGCTCTTGCAAAAAAGAGATTAAAGAGTAAATAACGAGTGTAATTACCAGGTAGACGTTTACCTGAGGTGGCCACACACGTGGGGTCAGGGAAAAAGGTATGAAATGGATACTAACCAGAGCAGGTCCAACCTTACAAATATTTCCTTCACACCTCCCAACTTTATGAGACTAAAAGACTGCTAGATCAATCATGTTGTTATTTTTGTCTTGTTTGTCTGGTCATGATGGTTAAGTTATTTGTTTCGAAATTTTGTGTGCTCTCTCTAACGCACTGGACGACAGGGAATGGTGTCTGACGTCTTTTCAGTTATCGTTCAGGAAGCGGTTGACATGATTTAAAATTGGCCCGTCACAGAAATCACCTTTACATTTACTTTGTTTAGTGATTCGCACCCTTGAAAATCACAGCATTTTGATTTTGAGAAAAGAGACTAACAAACAGCAAACTAAGTTTTTTTTCCGACAGGTTGTAACAGGATTTTTGCCTTAGGTAAGAGCGTTATTTACCGGGAAATAAACAAAAAGTTGGGAGTGACCTTCCCCTGTTACAATTCAAGATTACCTGCACCGAAGGGAGCAACAACCATTTTGTTTCTCTGCCAAGGAGCGGGACTCGAAACATTGGTGCGAGTGGGGTGTAAATCCTCAACGTCTCCCCCCTCCCCAATAGTACGTCTTCATTTTAGCGTAAAACTGTGTTATCCAAATTGAAAGAACAGTATTGATATCGAGGCCGGCAATAGCAGTGGTTCTTGTTTGTGGTTTGGGGTACCAGTTTTCGAGTTCTGAGTACAAGTTTTACGTAATGCATCCACCCCCACCCTGAAAATGTTGTATATTGCGCCAACACATTACACAATATTTTGATGCATTACAAGATTTTGTGGCGCATTACAAAAAAACTGGTACCCAGAACCCACTAACTGTACCCGAAACCACAAACAAGAACCATTGCTTTACACGGTCATATTGATATCAGTTACATGTGGCCAATTATAAATCATTTTTAGGATAAATCTGGTATCTGATGATGTATGTAACTGGATGTTTAGTTGTTGTGTATGACACCCAGGTGTGATAACCTTGTAATGTAGCAAACGACGATTTACCTGTGATCAGAAATAGCCAGGGACAGGTATTCGCTTGAGGTAGAGGGACAAAATATAGATCCACTTTGACACACCTGGATTCAGGCCATCTGGATGTTTATGATTATTATGTCTGCGGGACTTAGGTAAAGAAGCAACTTTACCTGTCACTGTCTGTAATTTGTGACAATTGCATCTAAAATTATGCGACGAAGATGTATAATATGTCTCGGTAATCGTCTTAACTACAACATTCAACTTCTGTTTCAAGTGATTGTTTCAAGCTTTCAGGAAAGTTTAATTACCTTGGTTTAATTCCGTTGGATTTTTACAGTTCTGACACTTCATCAAATCATTGATCATTATATTTGATCATAGCAACCAAAAAAAAAAACGTTCAAGGCATTTTCATTCCATATTATTGTTGTAACGTAATAGATTTGAATTTCATTAATTAATCACATTCACTTCTGGGAAACTCTTCTCAGCTCACTGACTTGGAGTATGAGATGGTGTATTTAGATAGATGTTTCTGCCGGGCCACAAACTACATTTCAAATCATTACTCATTTGTAACATTGATTTATATATTTGTACCTTGGTAGCCTTTCATTCTTATCGTATCGTCTACAAATTCATAACTTTTCTTCAACTCTGGCAGAGAACTCCATCTCACTTTAAGAACCTCGTCTGATTCATTATGTGCAAGCCAGTAGCGATTATGTGGTTCACATCTTGCTGGTTTTCTAGTGGTCATAAAACTAATTAGAACTTCCTTGCTTACTTTCACGACGGCCATTGTTCGCTCACTTTATGGTGTATTTTTGTTTTTGTTTTGGTCTTTTCTTCTGAGGTATCTAAGTTTCACACAGGTTACAATCTGAGGAAAAGCTATCAATAGTTGCTACACTGTATGTAACTGATCAGACTTGATGATGCCCACCAAAGTGTAACTGCTTTTCAAAGAAACACAAAACACTGAGAAAAATGAAAATACCTGCAAGTATATGAAATGGAAGGCAAAAGAACGGCTTTTTCTCAACTATTTAGGTTCAAAATTGGGTTGTGTACCCATTTTTGCGATTTTAGTACAAACACATATATGGATAAATTGCAATAAGAATCGCAATCGTAATCGCAATAGTTGAGAAAAAACCCGGCATATTTTGTTGCATGACAATGTACATATTTGTTAATCTATTCTGAAGGATATTTATCGGAGAGATAAAGCAACAGGCCTGTAAAAAAGTTATTTTTTACCTGAAGAAAACTATGAGGTACAAGTAACTTTCCTTTCTTGTTCAAAAGTATTACGAAGAATATCTGTAAATTGTCTCAAGATGCCAAGTAGAAATGTGTGATTTAGGTTAGCTAAAGCAAATACCTGTTAGGCCTAATTAGGGAAAATTTTAGGATAACGAGATCACAGGCTACAAACATAGATCAAGGTTTCATAAACAATTGTTGTTTTTGATATTTATGAGGTACATCTGCCGTTTTCTGTCGAGACGATGCATCAGGTTGAAAACTCTGATCATTCATAAATCCATAAAAATAATTCTTCAACCAGTGAGATTCTAAAACTGTTCATTTTATTTACTGACTTGGTGAAATATTTAATTTTTTCTCATTTTAGCCCAGCTCTTTTTCCAACAAAAAACTGCAGGTTTGCCAGATGTCGTTTTGTCGAGGACATTAGTCCTTTTTGTGGGGCCACTGATACCCCTGTTTTGGACTTCTGGTGACGTCTACCCTGGGTTTCAAAGCCAGGGTGGATCCCTTGCATGCTTTCTCACTTGTGTGATCCTCAGATTCACCTCTGGTGTGACACCTGCTGACTGTATAGAGGTCATCATGGCAACTGAGCCTTTTCGATCCACATACCTGCGGACATGTCTGCAAGCATTGGTGGATGTTTGGGGCTCGAACCCATGACCATCTGTGTAGCAAGCAGCAAGCATGGCGCTGTAAACCACTAGGCCATTCCGGCTCGGAATCGCCAGAAATGTTGTCACTGTTTCCCAAAAAATAAGTGTGAAAATATGAAAGTTTACGTCAGGAAGGGTGTGGGCACTAAATGAATTCCTCAAGTATCATCGAAATACAATTTTTATAAAAAGATGTGCCTGAAAGGCGCTCATGTTTGAACCCTTTGAGATAGTCACCATATTTCATCGTAACCCTCTTAACGTAGGCGACTGGTGTTGGTTGTCGAGAGATCAAAAGAAACACCTGAAGAAAAGCTGAAGTCAGAAGTACTCTGTACTAAATCAAATCCCTGGGCAACAAGGTAAGAACAAACAACAGGGAAAGGGTCACGTTATTGGGATACTTTATCACAGTTTACTTCAATTTTTACCTTTCGTTTGCTCTGTCTGTAAAAAAAGCAAAAGATGATAGAATACCTGCTGGCCAATATCGGTATCCGTTTCGAAATATCAGCGATCCCTTTTCAAGCTGTAACAAAAATATGAATTGATGAAATGCTTGAATACGTTGCATTGGCACTGTCTGGTAACTTGCGCAATTTCGCAAGGGTAAAAACATGGTGTATGAGAGCTCAGATCAGATTGTTTTTGTCATCGCATTGTTTGATTGATATTTCTCAACTGTCATGCTCCAACAAATATTCACTTGTGGTTAATTTTGAGAATCTTTTGAGAATGTTCTTGGAGGTGATTTATTCAACTGTGAACCATGAACAGGTAAACAGGTACAACACAGTGCTACCTGGTATTATGTAAGAAGTAAGAATATTTGTATAGAAATTCCTCGATATTTGTACAAGTACTGGACATCTGGATCAACATAAATACCAGCTATTTACCCTTCAATATTACTACTTTATGATGCACAGCTTTGTATACAGGTATTGAGCAGGTTATTGTGTTGGCAATGAAGAGCTGGGAAAGGTCTGCCCATTGCAATCAAGGTGAGCTAACTTTGATTTAGGGAACACAAAGAGGTCTTGGTGTGCGGACAGAAGTTAAGCAAGTTAGCCCAAAATCTTACACTCACTTTCGGAATAATTTAATTGCACTTGTTAAGCCTAAATTTTCAAATTATTTGAAGAATCCTTGTCCGCAATGAATGTCTGAATGGATCAATCATATTACCAAGAAATGCTCTGAATACAAAAATATACCCCAGAACCGAAGTACACATGGTTTGTAGGAGGTCCAGAAACCTTTGAAAGCCCTATCCAGATGAATATACTCAGCTGATTGGTATTGTATACTCACGGGGTACTTATCAGGTGTAACCAGGTACAACATGTCTGTTGTACACAAAGTGAATCAGCTGATGTAATATCCATTGTGTTCCGCTTCGCACCCTTTCCTGTTAGAACCAACCAAGACCGTGACAATTTTATGACAATGGAAAATACAAAATGTGCGAATTAAAATTAAATCTTTTTACGAAAGTAAAGAGTGGAGTGCGCATTTTGGTTCCTATGCACGTTGGTCGTTCCTTTTGCTTCATAATGATCGGGTGCTATTGCGTAAAAGACACCTTCATACTAGTCTAAGTCTTGGATAATATTGTAGTAAGTTCCTAGTCCTGGTCTAAGCATCAGATGATAAGCTGCTTCAGTGAATCGCACAGCTGAAACTTAAAAGGACAGATCATCTTCGATCAAAAGAATCTTTATCTGTAGGAAAAATACTTATAGCTGTATCCTACTCCATTGCATAACATTCATTAGCGCTGGTTTTGCTGTTTACATGTTTGTTTTCCCTGCTCGATTTGACTCCACAGAGTAAACACACCTTTTCCTTCTTGTCTTAGATTACACCGGTAATATGGCAGCAGGATCAAAGAAGTGGATCTCCATGTTACGTAAATATTTCTCAATGAAAACAAAGGCTTAAAATTGCACGGACATATTTCGGCAAAATCCACGCTAACCTGACAAAGACTTTTGGATCATGTACGTAGACTGCGACTTTGAAGGAAATGACAAATAAGACGTGTTGATATTTGTAAATAAGGTAAGAGTGAGAAAATATTGGAAACCGTGTTAGATTTTAAGAGAAAAGCACAGCCATTTTCCAGGGTACGCTTCCAAAACAGTTCATTATGCGCTTTTTGCGAAGCGAAAAGACCAAACGTGTGTGGTCTGTGGTCACTAATCCGATTAACTGCGTTTATACATTTACGCAAACCACATAATTGGATTAAACCGTGTCAATTCTTCAATAATAACCACACAGTTATTAACTATTGAACCTGAAACGGGCATTTCTAAAGGTTTAAATTGAAATGACACATGGTTCCATGCAGGCTTCCAATGTTAGTCCTTTTGTGGAAAGTAAGCAAGTTCTGCCGATTGTTTTTTATTGTAAATCATTCAAAGAATGTTTTTCTTTCGCATGCGAAGTGCCCATTTCTTTGGACTTCAAAGCAGGCATACGATGGTAGGTAATGGAGGCCTCGAAGTTGAAAATATTTGTATTTTGATCAAAGGCATTACGCGAGTGGTCAATTAAAATCAAACGGATGAGTGAAAACTTCCCTTAGGTAACATATTTAATACACTCTATACGTACCACTTGATACACACTTTTCAAAGTTTAAAATTTTCGATTAGCAATTTTAAGAAACAGTTGCGACATGACCTTTTGAACTTTATTCTGCACGAAACGAAAAGAAAAAAGCCTGGTCGAGAGTGTAATGGTCACTTATCTGGCTAGTTATTCGGCAAGTGACCATTTAGAACGAACGCGTGCCCGCGTGTTACGCGCACTTGAATGCGCGAAGTCAAAAAAGGCTGTCACAACGCAGATAGTGATTAGCAATGAAACAGTCACCCTGGCAGTATTGATATTTGAGAGTTGCTTAGTTACAGAATAAAAGGTCGGACATCTCTTACTGTGCCAATTCTTTGTTTGCGAGAATTGCTGTTTGGAGAAGATCAAGCAGGATGAAGAGATGGAAACTTTCATTTGAATGCAAAAAGCACAGTTCAAGTTAAAAATCTTTGTAATATTTTTACAAGGAAAATGAAAAAAGAGAAACAATTTACGTTGTGGGGAAGTTGCACACTCTGTAAAACATCAGGTTGATTTCTATTGGATATTGAGATAAGTTACAGAAATCCCCTCTTTGCGCACAACGTGAAACGAAAAAATAGGTTCCTTCTCTTCCTTTCATTTTCAAGAGTCAATTTTAAGAATAACCACACACAATTCCAAAAAATCCCCCGTTTGCTCAAAGCATGAAAAGAAATGGGTCCATTTTCTTCCTTTTTGTAAAATGGTTGCAAGTATATTCGTGAAATTATTCGTTATACCCGATGTAATGTCTATGATTCTTTACCTTTATGTTTCCCAATACGAGGTCGTACATTCTAAATATTTTCCTTGTATGATCCCATTTACAACCGGCAACAAAGAGGAGTAATGTGCTCAGGAATTCAACCAAGGCTGTAAAAATGGCCCATTTCTTGGTTCCAGGAAATCATTGACAAATATGATCGATTTTTCGGGCATTTTTGTATGCATCACAGAGCTGCTATGTTTGAGCTGTTATTCTTCTCTGTGAAAGGTATCAATATTGTGCCGAGGTCACTTTCTGTATTCACTGGTCACCGTACCTTTGTTAAGAGAAATTACTTTGAACAGCAGCCACTCACAATGTGTGCTTAAAATTGTTATTTTAGGCATTGTATGAACATATGAGGATTTCCCACTTTGAAGTGAGTACAAGGCACGGAATTTCATGAAAGGTTGATAATCGTTTTAAAAATGCTAAGTAGGGTCATCATTGCATGGTCTGGAATGCTTGTGTACATAACTCAGCTAATACCTTTGTAGAAATGACAAAACAAGAGGCCCAAAACTACAGCTGCCCCAGGTCTGACCAGCCACAGAGAGTCGTTCCCTTCACATTGTGTGTGTATTAAGTTTCTAATCAGGTCTGTCTGCCTGAATGCACAATTGATACATTTGTGCATTTTGCTCCAGTGCACACGAAGTCTCTTGCACATCCACGACAGTAATGGAGGTCACTCCACATTGTACTCGGCAACCTAATACTTATATGGTAAATTGACTACAATGACAAATGCGGGGTCCACTCAATATTGTTCTTTGCGCATTGAATTTTGAGCCTGACGTGTCAATACAATCATGAGTGTAACTATTTTTACAACATTTCTCAAAGACTTATTGTTTTCTTCACAAAGATTCTATGTTTTTCTTCTGAATTCGACATATCTAATTTCTGAACACTCAACTGGTAGCTAATGCTATTACAATATCAGAGATACTCAATTAAAAATATGTTTTCCTTGTTACAAGAAATTTTTAATGACAGAGAGTGTGGTGAAACTATTACAGCCACGGCAAGGGACTAGCAGCCTCAAAGGCATTGATAGTCAATATTAGTTTTGCCTGAGCTGCTGGATTTTTGGCATCACTTCTCTAGATTTGGCCGCAGTAGGTAGGTCAGGGAGCCTTCAATGTCGCAATTAAATAAAGGTATTCTATACAAACACTTGGAGCGGGAGAAAATTGAATAAAGGTAGACCACGACATGCTCACGTTGGCCATGAATTGCGGCAATCAGCCAGCAGAAATTGAGTTGTCCCAACTCATTTCTATGGAAATTTGTCAAAATTATCTCGCCCTATCGATGCACTTTTGTTTTCCTTCAAAATGGAGCCAGGTCCTTTGTCCGTTTATGCATGAGAGTTTTTGGTTAATTTTGTCTTCCCCATAGAATCCGGAGGGATTTGATCGCATCGAGAGTGATTGCGAGTGGTCAGGTCCTCGGTTAGAGTTGTATTTGCCCAGTGAGGGTAACTAATTTGATGCTTGTATGATATGAATAGACCTGTCCCGCTAGGTAAATATCACCGCTAACCAGAGCTAAATCAGTTGTGCACAGAAGGCAAAAGGTGAAGCGGACCTAAGACGACCCATTTGCTCTATTCAGTAGGACTCCGTTTCTCACAGTATCACATCTCCATGTACTTCTGGTTAACCTCTGTTTAGAATACGGTCGTGTTGATCCGTCATCGTTATTGTCAAGTTAAGAGCTGAAGAAAAATGTCTTAGCCTAAAAACGGCAGGCGAAAGCATAATATTTCATTTTTTTGTGGTAATATGTTTAGTGAATCAGTCTTGAAGAGTGACTGTTTTCAGTACACGATTTTCATTTCATTTGACCTGCTGACCAATTTGAAGTACGCAGCATTTTAAATTAAAAGTATTTTATTGACATTTTCGCTTATAATCAAAGTCTATTCTTTTGCCAAAATCTGGGCTATTTTGTAACATGTAGACGCGATCAGTTGCAAGGGTCCAAAAGTTACCGTGCAGCCGTTGACTACACATCTACAACGTTGAGAGCCCCACAAGGGATGTAGATGTAGCTGTAGATGTTAGTGGGAGCCAATCAAGGTTAAGTATCCCGAGTACTTAACCTAGCATTCTAGACACAAACAGGGAACTTGACACCGAGCTTCATGCAGTTACCACAGCTAGGCTTAGATGCCGAAATAGCAAGCTAGGCTTAAATGCCATAAGCAACTGAACACAGAAGATTGTAACATACTGCAATAAATCAGTTAAGCTACAAGTACTTCTTGCTTATGTGGAATCAGACGTAAGACACCTTGAGAGATCTACGGTACCAGAGGTCTACGAGACTTACTGATAGCGATATATTATCTCAGCCGTACCTGAGACTACCGCCGTACCGCAATACCAAATAGACCTCGCACAGTTTGTAAGAGAAGAGGTCACTCTGGGCTTAGCGTTTCACTAGCCGCACTTCAAGAACAATTGTAACATCAGCTCAGGTTACCTTTTCCGTGATGCGCTGGATCTTTGTTGGATGGGTCTGAGTCGGAGAGCTCAAATCGATTGAAATCAAGCAAATATTGAACCAGGTCTTAAAGTCAGATGGGCCCCCATCGTTAGGATGCGTCAGGTTTTGATGTCGGCACGTAGATGGCATATTTGTCATCAAATCAAACCTCTCGGCAATTTGATTTGCGAAGTATGTCCGATACACATGTGCGATAAGAGTGCTTGTTTCACATTGGGTCTTGTGTTTCTGCGATATAGACAAATGAAATATGGCGAATAGGTGTCACCTCGGGGGAAAGTTTTATGAATATTATTTATTTATTCCAATTATGAGGGAAATTCGCAGCGCTGGAGGGATTCATGTTCACTATTTCTTCCCATCTTTACTAAAAACGTTTAAGTCAAAGTAACTGATACAGTACCCCTGTTTTGGACTTTTGGTGATGTCTGCCCTGGGTTTCAAAGCCAGGGTGGATCCCTCAATTGCGTGCTTTCTTGCCTGTAGTGATCCTCAGATTCCCCTCAGGTGTGACACCTGCCAACTGTATAGAAATCGGTATAACTTTCTTGATGTGTTCATGAAACGCTCGCATCTTAATAAAATGTTTATGATTTACAGCTTTGTTGTTAAAAATACGAAACAGGGAATACAAAGTGTGGGCCGTACAAATCCATCTCCGAGAAATCCCTTCCTTTGAAAGTTTCTCAGGCAAAAAGGTTGGAACACGCGTGATAAGGCGAAGAAATCATAAGCAACTGCATTAAATGGTTAACCTCTGTACAAAGGAAGAGCAGGAAAGAAGCACTATAACTGCAGCAGTGCCTTTTGATGTTCAGAGTGCACCTTAATGTAGCAAAAATGTCCATTATGCGATGTATCTTTTGTGAGGACCGAGGTAGGGGCGGTGTGCTCCCCATTGTACCGACCACCTCTGGTTAAGGTAATGACCGGCGATTAGTTGATGGGGGAAAATACCTCTATTTATTAACTCAATCAGGAGTTATCGTTGTGAGATAATGTCAGGTGTTGCAGGGCGATAATGAACAATTATCGAGCTAAGTAACGGGTTTTTGTAGCGACATTGTAACGACATGGAGGAGGATCGCCGAGGGTGCACGTGTCGTGTGCTCGCGATATCATCAAATCTTCAATTCTACCTTTGGTAATTGTTTTGACTTTGCTACCTGTTCTTGTAGCGAAGCCTGTTAAAATGACAATGGTCTAGAATTCAAGACAAATGAATTGTTCTCACTCAGAAACTGCAAGGTATTGTTTCCAACAAACACAAAATAAAGATTTGGTAAGACACAAATGACCTTGCAGTGGTATTTAATCTCGCATTTTCATTACCACTCACCATTGTAGTGTACCTTTATTACTGAAAGTGAAATTGAAAGAAAGAATCTTTAACAGCCAAGCAAAAGTAGCTGGCTAAGACCTCGAGATGGGGAGTTAATGCCATTATGGGAGTTTAGATCGGACACATGTAGACCGATTACTGCGAATATAATGACCATGTACAGCGCGTGGTGCACGGGGCCTCGAATTCATCGCTTAATAGACCCAGTAAGGTAGAGGAAGCAGCAATATTGAGCCATTTCCTCCGTGAGAGAGATGCACACCCCCAAATCAGTGGAGAAATTAAAGCAATCTTCTTAAGCCAGTGACGTGAGTAGCACAAAACTGCGACTCGAGGCTCTGGTCACAGCGGTTATTAACGCTTTATGAGCAAATTAAAGGTGGGAGGGGAGAGCATGCGACAGCTTAATGGGATCGGGCTTGTCTTTATGGAGTCACAGAGGTACGCGTGTACAGATCGTTCTGTTATTTAGAGTTTCAAGGGTTGAAGTGGGGGGGGGGTGATTATTTTTCCAATATATGTTTCTTTTCTGAAATTACACTGAAGAATTAGTCTAATCTTTTCCAACACACAGGGCCTTTGAATTCCTGGCCTTGATTTTCAGCTCTTAACCCTAGGAGTATCCATGTAACATCACATCTTCTTCAAGACTAACACACATCTAAATTTTATATTCATTGAGATCTTTTTACATTGTCTATTTATTTCCCTGATATGAACAGTTCTTTCAAAATTTTAAATTTGGAATACTCACACGACATCACAGTTCGACGACAAATTCTTCACGTAGACAAAAGATTCTAAAAGATCATAAAAAGTTAGGCACCAAATACAGGACAGACTTACAGATAACAGACGTTACGTTTCTGTCGTAATTTAGTAATTTCACATGGAAAATGTTTACTTTTGCGTAATCCATGATGTAGTGAAGTGTTTGAGAGCCTGTGTTTAGTTACATTAAGCGCTAAGTGCAGGTAGCTTGTTTTACTTGTAAAGTACCTTATCAAGGATCGGCTTCTATGGGTTTGAAAATCTCTTCATTTAATGATTTAACTCCACTACTTTTGTAACTAGGGAGATTTCTGCGCACCGGTTTATTTGTAACCTTTCATAATCATTGTCTGTTGGATTTTCTTTCAAAGTTTGTTTTTTTTTTTTTAAATTTTGGAGGACATAAACCCTTTTCGTGGGGCCACTGATACCCCTGTTTTGGACTTCTGGTGACGTATTCCCCATGGTTTCAAAGCCAGGGTGGATCGATCCCTTGCATGCTTTCTCGCTTGTGTGATCATCAGATTCACCTCTGGTGCGACACCTGCTGATTGTATATCGTTCAAAGTTACTACAGATTACACTCAGGAAATTGTTAAGAAGAGCAAGCCACTCCCTTGAAAAATGGGTCTCAACGAATGTGTTATCTTGATGAAACCAACGTAATAATTATAGAAATCATTTTCGGAATATTTTGATTTCAAAGAAACTTCTGCTGATCATCAGTGTGTCACAGACTCTCAAATAATTACTATTCTGTTGTTGGCGATGAGTGATTCACGAAATGAATTTCAGATATCCAACTTATTTGTCAGCACGTTGAGTAAACACAGTTTTTTCTTCATGAAATGTTCAAATTAAGAGGGTTTTACACTTCAACAAATGAGTCGGTCAATACATGGAGGGAAAATACCTCAGCTAAAACACCTGGTTTGATTGTAAGTCTGTGTGTCGTAATGTTAGGCTAAAACCCACCCAACACTAAATCTAAATTCGATATGCACTGGAGGGATTTATTCTGACAGGTCTATATGTGTATGGGCGATAATACCCCCAGGCGAAGTGGAGAAGGAAAGTGGGAAGGAGGTATTGGGTGAGTTGAGAATCAGGTAGAGACAGGTGGATTGAAAACGTTACACGGATGAATCAAGAACGTTTTTCGAGAGATCCATTCCCAGTGTTCTGAAAGATAAGCTGCCGAACAATGGCTGTAAGATTTAGCAAAAGGCATCTGTAACAGAAGGAATTGTAGGAGAATACTTTGAATTGTTTTTCAAAATGAAAACTGTTAAACTCTTAATGGAACTTCGAAGAAGAAAGATAAACTTTCAGTAGATTACTGACCACTGACCACTTTTTTACTTCTTTTTACCCATTTCTGAGAAAGCACTATGAAAAAAGTCCAAAAATATCCTTTGAAATTTACTGATTTTGCTGTTGATGAGGACAGAAGATTTTTCTGGTGTCTAATTTCTGCGAAATCTGTAGTATTTAGCCTTACAGAGAAGTTTGAATACAGTTTCATTCACTGACCCGTTATTATTTGCCGTAATATTCAGTATTACGCGCATTGACTCATCGCAATCCCCAGGGAGCCGAACCAAACGCATTGCGACACAGCTCTTCCCTATGATAAACAGCTAAACAGGATCCGAAATGATGATTGCGCGTTTGCATGACAATAGTAAGCAGATTATCTGATTGTATTAGTTGAGGTTTTGTCGCCCTGAATAGAGGTTCATTAAAGGTGGGGTTGACAGTTCAATGGTTTCTCGGTGAACGTATTCAAGTGTGTTCCGTTGCAGAGTGTAAAAAAGAGGAAACCACTGCTTCCGTATATTCAGCTGTCAAATATCATTTGGTGACTTCTTCCTTGTTTTTAAGACGCTTTACTAGTAAAAACTGAGTGACAAGAGTGATGTCTATCTTATACTGATGTCTGTTTTTACAAATACAATTACGAGATCAATTTAAAAAATTGATCCGAGAAGAGAAATTTTCAGTTTCCGCTCAGAGTACAATTCAAAATTTACGGCATGTGTTGGCGTAAAAGTTTTGAGTCGTGTGTCATGGTTTTTATTGGGTTATGGTTTTGATTCAGAGTCTGTGGAAAATCTCCACTGAATGAATTCGCTTATCAAGTCGGAAGGCAACTCTATCACGAAATGCTGTACATTATAAGACAATAGTACAGCTGTGAAATACCATGAAGTGCATCTTTTCGTCTTAAGTTGCTCATCGGATGACTCTGGATAGATTGCTTTGTGGCAATAGGGCTATGGGGTCCTTCACGAGCGCCCATGTGATTGTACGTGAACTCCACCACCCTTCATAGGAGGTGTTGTTTCAAAAACTACAGATCTTGAGAAAACAACAGTTATGAAACAACCTCATACTACTAGGTTAGTAAGCCCCCACCTACCTAAAGACAGAACCATTCAACAGGAGTATTGTAGATATGAAAAATATGTATAAAAATTCATAAAGAGGCGTAATGGCAGTATTTATGTTAGCTTTTTGAGGCCTCTTGTATATACTTTCAAAGTATCTTCCTTAAAAATTTGTTTTAACTATTGAGGGAAGAATACATTCAGAAACATACCCCAGACACTGAAAAAAACTGCAATAACCGTGCGTTGCGGTGGCAGTAAAAAAACATCTGGTTTCTACTGTGTCAGGTCTCCAAGTGCAATAAGGAAAAATAAATGTACAAAAGTGAAATTGGATGCCCGACCAGGAAGAAGTTCATCTTGAAGTGCGGCGGTGCCACTGTCCCCGTTGACGACATGCATTTAGCTTTGATTATGATTGTACTCGCTGTGAGTAATAAACTAAAGTGGCTGCAGATAAATCAATGTAATGTCAATGAATGCGGTGTATCATCCATAAAAGGGACTTTTGATATAATTAGTTGGTCATAGTGGAGGTATTTAGGCTCTTTTGTAGTGAAGCTGCGTGTGTGATCAGTTGTGTCCATTGGGAAATCCATCGAGATGTGTTGAGACGGAACCAGAAATGTCTCAATATCAAAAAAATCACAACATGCGTGGGCAGCTTTTGACAGTCGTGGTTTGACGAAGTAGCAAAATGCCAGATTAATTTGTTCTTCTGTTGGATCGCACAATATTTTCAGATGTGCAATGAGTCAGTTGGTTCATCGGTGGCTTGAGGGATACAGGGAATGCATGGCCTCGCCCTTGACCATCTTCTTTTTTTTGCTGATTTTGGAAAAAAATTGATAAAATAGTATGTTGACCCTTATTCCTAGATCCACCACTTGTGCCACTTCAGACAAACTACTGATCAGTTACTATTTTGTTATGTTTGATAACTGTTAAAGAATTCTTCGCTTCGCAAAGGACAAAGAAGATATATTACTGTTTATGGTGGAAGAAGAGGAAGAAAAGAAACTACCTATTCCTCCAATATTTACACCAGTCCACATCCACATAGCTGCAGCAATACACTTCTATCAGATTCTCATTTCTCTACTTTATGCTTGACACTATCGTCTCAGGTGACTCCAATAGCAATATCCTTTTGACAAGACAATAATTGAGTGATGAAAAATCACCGAGTTTTGCTGTTGTGATTGTGATCGGTATTAACAGAGGGAGGTGAAGGGAGGGAGATGGCTCTTTTTGGGGGACTTGTTTTTCTTCCAAACCGATGAGCTACCTCCCACGGAGAAGTTGCGAATGTAAAATTAAATTACATTGCCATCATTTGAATCTCTGATTGAACAATGGATTTTCCTTTTTCTAGTCAGCACTGTTTTGTTTCCCTTGAGTTTGAACAAATGTTTTCATTTTTCAGCAATCACACTGCAATGAATTCAGACCGCGCAAAAATCACTGCGACATTCTACCTTTTAAAAAAGATTAATTACTTTTAGTGAACATCATTACCACGAAGGGCTTTTAATTTGTGGAACCAGTTCTTGCGTTTCCCAAAATATCTTTTACCTTCCAATCCAAAATAACTGACACTGCACAGCTTTGTAAAGCTTAATTCAGCAATTTGACGGCATTGGTAATACAACGGAAGGAAAGGAAACATCTAATATAAGCTTTGAATGTCGTTTTTCCATTTAGATTATATTCATATTCCGAACTGTTGTTATTATTCATTGTTATGCCAGGTATAATTTCCCGTGGTCTGATGAAATTTGGCGAGACGTGAAATAGATTTAGCAATCAGTAATATTCCAGGAGGTTTAAGCTTTTTTTCGCATGATAGAGAAGATTTAAGGCAAAGTAATCAAATTGAAAAGTTTGTTCCCATTAGAATTGAAATTTCGGGCTTGTTATGGGCGGCGGGGAAAATGCACATCAACTGCTGAGAAAAGATAAATTGAATCCCTTTTGTCTGTTTTTCAAATAGGGAAAAAATTACCTTTATGCATGCAATGACGTTTCTACCTCCACAGCCCACAAAGCCGCATCTCCTCATCACAAAGACAGATCCTCAAAAAAACATAACGGATTTTTCTCAAATCACAAAGCACATTTAGTCTGTGTGGGTCTCCGGGGAACTGTTATCGTGTTTTTACCTTAAAGCACTGACGTGCGTTGTGCACGCGGTTCGTTTAGGTAAATTCAGCTGGATATTATCAGGGGATTCTAGGTTGGCTTGCGGAGGTAGGGTCCAGAACGATTCTGGATTCACTGATAAGTGTTACTTGCGATTTCCATGGTAGATAAAGCAATGGGAAAATCTTTGCCTTTGTTCAGCAATTCATCAGAGGCCAGAGGACTTCTGGATTTGAAATGGGTTGTTCGAAATATTACATTTACGGGAGGAAAACAATTTAGAGGTTCACAGTCCTCAAATAATCTTTTTGGAAAAGTATTGTACAGGTGTATCCCTTAGCAGGTTTGGACTTTAAAGGTAAAGGTTATTTTCAAGTGATCGACACTCTGGTCGACACAACAAGCTTTCATGTGTATAATTTGCCGAAGCCTGGCGGCATTGAGTTTGGCTGCAAAATATGGACATTATCTTTCCCAGGAATAGTGGCTCCTCATAGAAGCGCTGCACTTCAAAGTTATGCACAAATATCGACGGTAAATCCACAATTGAGAGTGCAATAAAGATTTCATTGAATATTTATTCAGAACGAATGTGCGGGGTAACACGACAAAAGCCTGAAATCTCCAAAATTTTACAAAATCTTGGAAAAGATGAGTGCACCCAAAGACTGGAATAACCCTAAGTAGACTTTTTGTGATGGGACAAAGTCACCTGAACATGAATACGTCGGAATTTAGTGAGATGTATAGAGATTGAGTGCCTTTCATTCAATTCTCCGAGTATTTCAGGTTAAGACATTGATTTTCCTACCTAGAAGGCAATCCCTTGAGTATGGCCACTGTGGTACTTTATCTTATTTTCAATCACAAAGACATTTGATGAGTGGTTTCTGTAACTTGGGTCTTCTCCACCTTTTTATACTTAATCTAAGCTACAACTCTGAAACCTTGAAGAAGGACACGAAATGACAGTTTTAGTAAATAGAAAAAGTGGAAAGGTCAGAAATACAACTTCTTCCTTCTTTTTCAAAAGCTAAAACAGCATGTGTTCTGTATTTGCACAAAGGCAAATGTCGAAGAGTGTTCTTTTCACGAACTGCATGGCTTTGTCAACTGTTCAAAATGCCGTCTAATTATTGTGAATATTCATTGCTATTCATATCGTTAATACGAGGGAAATGTCATCTGTATAAATCTAGTCCCATCGGCCCAGCTCCTCATTATGTGTTAATCAAGCCAGGAGGCAAATCCAGGAACTTCCAGGAAATCCTATTTTCGCACCTATCAGCGCATGAGCAGGATGCTATACAACAATAGATGTTGTTATTATGCTAATCAGTCATCAACGATAGAATGAAGGCATCGATGTTATCGTTGATTCTGATCACTATACCTGTGTGTGGTGAGAGATAACACTGATGAGCCTTATTGTTCGTGCAATTCAATCCTCGGTGTCACTCACTTGAACAAAGGTTGATGTGCTGAAACGTTTAAAACATCGATGATAAATCGCAGTGAAATCCCCGAAAATAAGAATTTTGCCTCCTGCCAGGATGATATAAATTTAGTTTTCTTTGTTTTCATCCAGTGTAATTCGTAAGGGTGGGGGACTTTCTCATTACCTGCAGTTTTTACCGACCACGTGTAAATAGTACGAGAAAAAGTAACATTTTCAGTTTTTGTCTGCCTGTTCACACGGCAGGTCTCTACCCCGTGATACACTCAGACAGGCAGGAAGGAGGCCCTTACCCCTTCTCCTGATGGGAAGGACAAGGTATGAAGGACCCCCCCCCACATCAAACAGGGACAGGGGTCATGGTTGCTATGCCTCCCACTGGCGGGCATTCTGGTTCATATGAAGTTTTGGTTTTAGTTTCCCTCTTTTTAAATACCGAAGAAGGAAGATCTATTCGTGATCGTGACAGATAACCCGGGAAGCAAAAATTTGACCCATTTCGGTAATTTTTTGAAAGCAAAACCACTGCGTGATACTTGTTGAAAACAAGCACAGGAAACACACGCACAAAAAAACAGGATAGGGAAAATGAAAATGTGGCAATTAACCCTATATTTCCCAAGCATTTTCAATTCCAAAAGTGGTGTATCCACACTTCGAATCGGACTATTTGACTCTGGAGGTACCATTTCGTCCACACTATCAGAGCTCAGACCCTTTGCCACACATATTCATTCCTGAACAGGCAGGAATTAAGACAAGTACAGGTGCTTGTATTTAACTTTTGAGCAGCAAATTTGAAAGCGTCTTTCGTGTTAATGCCAATTAAATATTTTATGCATGCACGATGCAGAATTGTGGATGGTACAAGGTCAGTGTAACTTCCTCAAATGTCAGAAGTGAAATGAAACAGATTATTTTGGACTGTTTCAACCAGGCCTGCTCATACAGTAAATTTTTCCAGGAATAAAATAGTCGTTGTAATTCAAAATTGCAACTCATCAACTAATCGTTCTGTTTTAAACTTACGAAACGCGAATGGTAAATTACTCATATGCAGGAAAAATGTCCTCTTCATTGAGACCTCATTAAAATGTGAAATATTCAAAAGCAGATGCCACAATCCAATTACATCTGGAATTATTGTTAGCAATTAGATTATCTGTATTGGACTTGATGTTATTTTCTCATTCGTCCCATATTTCTTTGTTTCCCAATATTTCCATGCTGTTAAATAAGACTCAAATATCGGGATATTTTCCTTTACCAAAAAACAATTGGCCTAAAAGTATGTGCCTGTCTGTCTGCTACACAGTCGATCCTGAGTTCGAGTCCCACTAATGCCTGGAAAAGGTAAGTGAGTCAAAAGTCCAAGAGGCTAGCAGGTGTTGCACCAAAAGTGAATCTGAGGAATCAGACGCAGGTTACGTAGCAGACAAACACTAGCTTTGAATCCCAGGGCAGACGTCACCAGAAGTCCAAAAACAGGAGTATCAGTGGCTCCACGAAAGGGGCTTATGTCCTCCAAAAAGTTTTTTTTTTAAAAAAAGCACTGGCTTTGAAACCGCGGGCAGACATCGCCTAAACTACAAGTGGCATCACAAAAAGGACTGACAACTTCTTTTTTTTGGAAACCTACACATTTGGAGAATGAACGGACAGTGTGAAGAGGTTTTGTATTGTTCTTATATCAAGTACGCAGACTGACATCCAGAAATATAGACAAGCTTATTCATATGGTGAACCTATCTATGAAATAACGCGAAATTGCCTCGATGTTGGAGATGTGCATCTCATAATTGGAAAGATTTCCATCAATTTATCTCATTTTCTCAGAAGTCACCTGGATTTTATTTGTCTAAGCTCTAATTAGAAAGTGTTCTGCGCTAATCAATCAGGCAAGTAAAAAAGAAATGCCAATGACTGACTCTGTCTCCGTGTTTGCCTTATCCGACTGGAGCCTTTTGTTTAAAATCCGTCCAAATACTTGTAGTCGGAGGTAGACAAATTGTGTAATTTTATTTCATGGATGTTTTTCTGTTTCCTAGGACTGCCAGGAAAATTGCCTAATTATGTTGCCACCGCGATGAGAGCAGTTGTGTGACGTTTCTAAACTTTGGTTTCAAATTTTGAAAAGAAATATCTGGTGGAATTCATTGTGCGTACGGCAGGAAATTGACTGATATTGACGCGAGTGAAAGGACCCAAAATGAAAGTCGACTAAAATAAAGGAACCAAAAATAAAACCACCCACGGGGAAAAGATAAAATTAGGCAAATTATTCACACTAATTCTGCTCGCCCGTTCTTTGGCAGCCAATAAATTTTCTTCATTTTACAAACAATTGTGTGTCTATAAGTCTTTGGACATTCAGACATAATTAATTGTCAAAAAACCATTATAATTGAGTTGACAATGGAATTTCACTTTGGCAAACTGTCATTCGCATTCTAAGTCTAAATGAATACATAACTGGTCAGATAAAAAAAACATTCGCTCCAGAATGCGTTCCTTTAAAAAACAGGTTTACAGGAAAGGCCACAACATATGGAATAAATTTTAATAGAACGACAATCCTGTTCAATTAGAAAAGTAGGTTTATCAGTCTTAATTTAATGAAGAAAAGTTAAAGTAATAAGAAGGAAAACCTACCCTGGGAAATCAAACCTTCAGATGACAATCATATTAATAAATTCATAGTCACACCTTGTGAGAAAAAGTCATTGTTTATCAAGACACAAGATACAAGGTTGTGCAAATTTGCAAATACGAACCATCTTGCGTATTTTTAGGCAACTTTCATAAAAGTCGATGATTAATTTGATTTTTTTTCAATACCGACTCAGTGTAAGAGTAGAACTTAAAGCTTAATTTTGTTGAGTCAACATCAAATGAAATTCGGTTCCATATTTGGAGAGGCAGTAATTAAATTGAATATTTGTCACCTTTGATTGAACCTGAAAGGTGGTCTTTTTGGAAATGAACAGTTTCTAATAGGAACAGTCCTGTGGCCAACCGAGTACTACGGGACAGTTCATTTTTTAGTTTTTTTAATCGAGTTTTTCTATAATTCATAATTTTCTGTCAAATCATGAGCAGAATCCTGCCAGCAATGACATCCAATGGATTGTGACCATTGAATGTCAATGCTGGCAGGATTCTGCCAGAACTTACCAGAAAATTATGCATAATAGAAAAACTCGAATGTTTCGTGTCATTGTGTTTCAGCAGCGAAAAAGCATAATTGTCAGTGTCCATTTTGAAAATAATGGAAGCAAGAGTTTTCCTGGTTTCTTTCTTTGTATTTCGGTGTCCAGTCAGTGGAAACTATTCTGCTGAGTGTGAAATACAGATACTTCAGGTTACACTGATTCACATAGACATTATAAATCCGTGAAAATTTCAATCGCAAATCCATTTGCAGAAACAACTGCGAATTCAGGGAATTGCTGTCATTTATGTACCTCTTGGAATGGAAAGAAGGTTTTTGCTACCTTGGCTGCTGCCCTGCACGAGAGAGGTAGGCTATTGTCTGCGTGTTTGTGTATGCAGGACACAATGACTGAGACATGTGGCTCGGCATTATTAAACTCATCTCGGCTTTTATTGAAAACTTTATGAAGAAAATACATGACAGATTGTAAAATGGTGGCGACATCGGGAAAGAATTATTATACTGTTCCTTACTCCTGCGCGTAAAACTGTTCACATTTTAAAATATTAGAGAATATAGGGCCACTATGGTGGAGAGAAGTTACGTAATCAC
>JBCAUG010712870.1:0-13120 GCA_038406175.1 Haplosyllis leylae
CAGATCAGCTTTGAGTCGGTGTCTGGTGGCTTGGAGACGATTGTGAGATTCACAAACACTGAGACGTCGGATTGGTTGAAAGCTTCTGTTACCATGCCAACAGATACTAAGGTCATCATTATCGATGGAATAATAGGTACGAGCGCCAGTGGTAGATCTTAGGGTTCACTCTTTCCACAGACCAGTCTGAATAATGTTGACACCTTTCAGAAGTCAGTTACTCCAGGAAAATCTAGTATCTGTCACTAAATCAAGTTTCAATTTTAAATTTTGAAGCAATTCACGTGAGGATTACAAATCTTCAACATAAAATATAATGCATTCAAAATATTAAAATAAAAAATAGGATCGAGAGGAGATTATGTCGGAGCGAACTACATAACTATAGATGATATGAGTATCACGGAGGGATCGTGTACTGGGGAGGAGTGCGGCGGTTTCCTGTGCGGTAATGGAGATTGTATCCCTACGCAATTTGTTTGCGATAACAGTGACAACTGTGGGGATGGATCAGATGAGTTCAACTGCAGTATTCAAGGTATCCTCAAAAAGCAATGATAACTAGTCATTGGTGGATCTGACATGGCGACGTAAGGGAGGCTCCTCCCCCCGGGCCAAATGTTCTTCTTTATCATTCTGTTTTCTGAAAAATTTTATCAAATAGTAGGGTGACGTTGCCCTCAGGGTTAGCCCCCCCCCCTCAACCCCCCAGGAAATCCTGTACCTGCCACCGAGTCTACAGTCCACAAAGTTTCTACTAGTTTTAGAAGGTCAACTAAAATGACCTCAGTATTATGCTTGACTCCATCTGATAATCTTGGTTTTATTTCAGCTTTTAGCACGACAACAATGTCGCCGTCACAAAATAGCGGGTGCGAAGATAAGTTCATCTGTGCTGACGGAAGCAACTGTATTGCGAAGACCATGTATTGTGATGGCTTTGCGGACTGTCCGGATTTATCAGATGAACCAGTGAACTGTGGTTAGTATTTTAGCTTCTGATAGTGCGCAATGGTGGATTCGGAATAACCGACCAAAATTTCCAAAAATTACTTCATGAGATTGATGAAAATTCCGTCGTTGAAAGGACCATCCCTATGAATCCGCCAGGGTAATGTTGTGTAATGCAGTAAAATTGCTTCACATGATTGAACCATGGTTTTATTTACAGTTTGTAACGAGGCTCAGTTCCGGTGTAACTCCACCTCCAGTTGTATCGGATTGGACAGGTTCTGTGACGGGATTCCTAACTGTCTGGAGGCTGAAGATGAACCTGCAGACTGTCGTAAGTTACTGATCTAGATCAGTCGCGGATCCAGTGGGAAATTATCTTATCATTGAAGAAAAAAATTGCACAAAATCTGGCTGCTGAGATGGGTTGTCTAATTTATGGATTACTGTGTAATAAAAAAGTGAGATAAGTTGTTAAATGAATGCTACAGTCCACACTTCATTGAGAGCCTCCCCCCTCTGCATCCTTCACAGACCATTTTTCTTTATCTCATGAAGTTGATAATCCTGGATCCACCACTGCACTCCAGTCCAGAAAGTATACTTAAAGTTCTAATGTCACATTCACTAAGAGAGACAAGGGCACGAATCTTAATATTGTCTCTGTCGTCGTGAATAATGCCACTTGATACGTTGACAAAGAGGACATCCATGTCGCCATTTTTATCCCAGAAATTTACCATGTTAATTTTAAGATTGCATTGTAAACCTTTAAACAGTAATTAGCCTTAAAAATGTGAGCACTTTTTACCTACATTTTGTTCTCGAAGAACATCTCCACGAGTCTGATTGTTACCATGGTACCCAACCATCTAATCCAGTGTGAAAGAGACACAAAGCGGTTGTTTGTATTACAGAATGCCGACAGGATCAGTACCGCTGTGTTCACGGAGGCTGCATCTCATCCACCTTACTCTGCGACAGGGTCCCGGACTGCATCGATTTCTCCGACGAATCGGTTTGTGGTACGAATTCATTTCTTAAATCAAAACTGAAGTAGGTTTAATTGAATGAAAGTATTGTTTTGAATTCACATACTTGCAATTCACATCTATATTAATACTAATAACTGACAACAAACTAAGAAAAACTTTATACAATGAAAATGTATTGCTAGATTAAAGTGAAAAGTACTTTTTTACAATTTTTTTATTATCTAAAAAGGAAAGAAAGATACAAAATTTTTCTAGAACAACCACACTCCTGGTCTCCTGAAATATTTTAAATCTACTACGAAGTTGGCCATTTTTCATTTAAAGTGTATTTTAGCCTGTCTAATTTCGAGCATTCAGTCCAGCATTTTTTTAATGTGAGACTGTCTTTTTTGTTCTCTTTCCTTTTCGTTTGGTGTAATGGGGTTTAAATGAGGTGACTGGATAGCCGACTTGAGTTAATTTCTAGTAAAGACCTCAACCTCACTATTAGGAGTTTCCCTTGCAGCCTCAATGGGAGTGGATACGTGCTTTGACGGAGAGTTTCGGTGCGCTAACGGTATATGTATTCCCGAGACTTTACACTGTAACGGAGTCTTCAACTGCGCCGACAGGAGCGATGAGCTACACGACTGCCGTGAGTACTAGCGGCTACCGCTACTTCCTGTATAGAAGTGCTGGTACATGGGATACTCATGAACTGAAAAGCAGGCTACCTTATATTAGGTTTTGTGTGGCAAAATGGAACTCCAAATGCCCGAGTCTGGTAATTTATCAGGTTGCATTGTATTTCCGCCTCAGAGTTTTGGAATCCCACCGCTTGCCGTAAGGTTGCGAGAGGTAATGTTCTCAGTCGTGTTTGTTATTCTGTCCTGAGAGGAGGAGATGGTAGAATCCCTCTCACAAGGACCATAACAAGGACCAGACCTGGAAGAGAAGTGTGTTCGTTCAATAAGGTTCAGTTGTTCTGTTCTGCAGCGTGTTCGGAGGATGAGAAGCGGTGCGCTAACGGACTGTGTCTGGGTGTCGACTACTGGTGCAATGGGATGGACGACTGTCAGGATGAATCCGACGAAACCGATCCGATATGCAACAGCGGTAAATTATTCCTGGTTAAAGTATCCTATTTCACGAAGGAAATTTTCAATACACCTCTGAGGATACAAATTTTAATCATTTCTCGGTTGTGCTGGTTTTCAGATTTTTTGCAACTTTCAGTCAAACTTAATTTATTTAATTTTTTTTATTTGTTTTGATCACTGACCAAACAGAGATTTTTTGTCACAAAAACAACAACCTAAACACATCAAGAATTTGATATTTGAATTGCAAAATATCTCCAAAAGAGTACACAGTAACGGAAGGTAGTACACTTTTTGCTGTAACGTCACTGTATTCGTTACTCCTATCGTCCCAGCAGATTAGCCCACTGTTGTTACTTGGTGAAACCAATAAGGTGAATTTGCTAGTGTTTTGTTTCAGTATGTCAGATTGGGGAGGTGCTATGCGGAGACGAGGAAACATGTATCATCAATGAGTGGGTGTGTGACGGCAACGCCGACTGTCATAACGGATGGGACGAAAACAGCTGCGGTCAGTGCAAACACACACACACACACACACACACACACACATGCACATACACATTTATACGTTCAGTATAAAGTCTAGCTACTTTAGTGACAATATCAGTTTGGACGCACTTTTCACACGCTACCAATCCTTCCTATAGTCTAACATTCTGGCGTGTAGATATTTTACAATTATGATTGCTTTATTACAGTGCAATGCAGGGCAGATGAGTTCGCATGCAGCACAGTGCAAGGATCACAGTGTGTCCCTCTGAACACCAGATGTGATGGTCAATTCAACTGTCCAAATGGAGAAGATGAGGACAATTGTGGTAGGTTCGAATCCCTCTCGAACTCTGTCTGATTTAAATGTGATTGGAATTATAAGAACAATAAACATAACTTACTCAATGTAGGGAGTGGGAACTGAACTGTCTGTTCACAATGTGACATGAGTCCCATCCCAAAGTAAATGGGGAAAGTGACTTCGTCTCCATCGGACAATATTTTTCATCTGTTTACTCTGGTATAATTGCAGTGAGGCTGAGTACAGTGGCGGAGACGCTGGATGTGCTGGAGAAGATGAGCGCGTCTGGGGACTGGTACCCGGTCTGTGGCTTTAATTGGCCCAACACTTGGAGTGAAGACATCTGCCAGATGATTGGTCAGGGGTAAGAAATCTGATCAATTCCTCATCCGTAGTTGTTGTATGGACCGGCGTTCCACAATACACGTAATAAGCCAGATGCATTTCACCTAAGCCTTTTTGGGGAAGTGACGAAGGAGATCAGAAATTTAAATGGACTTTTTCTCAAATGGAACATATATTTATGCGAATTCAGGGAATCTGATAAATCACTGAAGCATGAATTGCAATCAGTTTAAAGGTCTTCAGTGTTGTTGGCTAAGTAGTAAGCCATTGGTCTCTTGTGCAAAAGTTTGCAAGTTTGAATAATTCTGTCAATAACAAACATTTTTGTTACTGAATTTGGTAAAAACATTGGGAAAACTTCGTTGTTCCTATTGCGGAAAGAGACCATAAATTATCTGATACGACTGAGAGAGATGCCTCGAGGAGCAAGCCAAACAATAGGGGCCTGATAATTGCATATTTTGTTAAAATTGTCTAATGTTTACCTCATGAAATAAACAAATCCCGTTGGGGAGACCTTTTGGCCAGAATGTGGTAGATTTTTCGCAAAATGCCCTACCATCATCTGCCTCTCACAACCATCAAAGATCTATTCCCAAATAAGGCATCTGTCACTCAACGTTGATAGACAAGTGGGCATTGCCTATATTTAAAGTATTTAATAATAACCCAGTATTTAAAGGTCCGTGCAGCCTCAGACTAAAGTTGAGAACTTTGAAATGAACTTGATATGAAGCAGAATGAACATGTATTTTATTAAGAGAGTAATAAATCTTACTCTTGCATTCATGATTTACCCTATGTTGTTGGTAATTTGTGACGCCTTACTCTTTACAAGTTTCTCGCAAAAAGAACCTTGGTAGATATGCCTTAAATAATCTACCACAATAATTTGTGGTAAGCAAGTTTCCATTACTTTTGTCCAATTTATTCGCAACCGAGAAACTATGAAACATGAAAATGTTATTTCATAAATATTTTTTTTCGTGTAAACGTTAAAGCTTTTGTTTATTTTCAGTCCTTCACAGACGACCTCTGCTGTCTATCTAAGTAATGTTGATAACTACTTCACCGTACAATCATCTCAACTCGATTACTCTCATTCTCTATTACAACCAAGGTAAATTGCTGTCATTTCCATTTGCCTCAAGTGTTTTTGAATGACATTTGTTCTCACTTTCTTGATTATTCACCTTTCTGTACGACATTAAATCTAACAAAAAGTAAGGCAAATGTGTTCTACTGACATTTCAGTACTGGTTGTCCAGGAAACTTCGCAGTTAAGGTTGTTTGTGAGCCAAAAAGTAAGACTTGATCTGTTCTTTCAATTTCATAAACTCTTTTCAGTCTATTCATAAAATAAACATTTTAAAGATTTAAACAACACTTCGTAAAGGGACAGACAGTAATTTGTCTGTTTTGTCAAAAATACATTGGGGAAATATTGAGATTATTTTCCAGTGTCTGTAAGAAATACTTTCGGTTGCAATCGAACTGTAGAACAATTGAAAGCGTTTCGGAGATATTTTGGAGGAGAACTTTTAATATAGTGGCAGACTGATATTTAAAGACAACGTTTTCCCTTTGACAATGAATTGATTTACCTTACTTACATTGGTTCATGTTACAGTTTGCGGTACAGTGGACAGCAGTGTCCTCCAGACGGCCGCTCACTTCGTTGTGGGAGGAACCCCTGCACCCGAGGGCGCTTGGCCCTGGATGGCGGGGCTCTACTACCTAGGGTTGTACAGGTGTGGCGCCGTCCTCATAGACAACCAGGTGAGAGTCTATATCTGTTTGTCTCTTTCCTTTGCTTTATTTCTTTCTTTCTGTCTCTCCGTCTTAGACTGTACTGGGCTGTGTAGAGAGTATCCACTCTAACAACCAGGTATATTTGTCTGTCTACCAGTCTCTTTGTACAAGATGTCTTGCTTTTCTGTTCATTTGAATATCTTTGGACTTGAATTAGGTACCATCAGCCTGTGTCAGTGCCTGTTCACATTCGAAGATCCAAAATGAAGTGAAGGGATCCACCACACATGCCAAACCCGTACAGACCAACCAACCCACAGATCAAAATTTGTTTATTTCATTTGGCTTTTCAGAAACTGAAACATTTTAGACAGGGTTAGCGAGAGTTTTTGGATCCACATCTGCTCTGTCTGTTTGTTTAATGAACTGTCCTCAAGGCGGTTTTGTTGGTAAAATTGTAAAAAAATTTTAGTTTTCGATAAAATTCGATCGTAAGTTGAGTTTTACTTCTTTTTCAGTTCGTGCTTAGCGCTGCACACTGTTTCTTCACCGATCAGGGTATAGAAATCAGCGTCCTTACGAACTACTTCACCGTACTGTTAGGCACCTCCTCACAGAGTAGAGTAGGGGAACCGCACACCATACGGGCGGAGGTGGAGTCAGTGACGCTCCACCCCTGGTACCGTGCCACAGCCCAAACCACTCAAAACGATATAGGTGAGAACATCTGCTATTTAATTTATAAACCGGTTGTTAATTAATACATTTAATTATTTCTAAAATCAACACCAAACAAGATCACAGTACTTCGAAATTCTTTCATCTCGCCCAATAAGAATTAAAATCTGTCCCATGTCAGTGTTACTTCAACAGTGGGTTCAAAATTGAATTTTGTAAGATATTCGATAATTTTAATCTTTCATATTCAGCTGTGATAAAGTTGAACTTTCCTGTCCCTGACTTCACGGTGCACATCCGACCAATCTGTGTTTCCGACCCATCTCATCTGTTCAACACCCGCCAGGTGTGCTACATCACAGGCTGGGGACACACATTCCCTTACTTCAGTAAGTTACAACTCATATTACCAAAGTAAGTAATGACAGGCTGGGGACACACCTTCCCTTATTACAGCAAGTCACAACTCATATTACCACAGTAGGTAATGATAGGCTGGGGACAAAAATCCCTTACTACTGTAAGTAACAAATTATATTACCAAAGTAAGTAATGAAAGGCTGGGGAGACACCTTCCCTTACTACAACAAGTAGCAACTCATATCACCAAAGTAAGTAATGACAGGTTGGGGACACACCTTTCCTTTACTACAGCAAGCAACAACTCGTATTAACAAAGTAAGTAATGACAGGCTGGGTACACACGTTCCCTTACTACAGGAAGTCACAACTTGTATTACCAAAGTAAGTAATGACAGGCTGGGGACACACCTTTTCCTTACTATAGTAAGTAACAACTCTTATTACAACAGTAAGTAATGGGTTCAACATATACCAGGTGTGCTATTTCACAGACTGAAGACTCACGTTTCTTTACTGCCACTAGCATATCACTGACTCTAGTAAGTATTTAGTTCAGAATCCGTGCATAATATCACAGACTGCGATCTCCTTCCTCGAAGCAATGACACCTGCTACCAGAGCGAGTAATGAGCTTGACGTCTTTAAGGTGTACCGTTTTACAGACACCTGCTTTTATCACCATAGGTATGTACTTTTCTGTACCAAAACGACCTTGTATCCGATCCACACGCCAGTTCTAGTACAGTAAGTAGTAAAAGGTTATTGCTATGAATTTTAGAACTCCTTCAACAGGCAGGTTTTGGTAAATATACGATCAAAGCTGGTTTTTATATCTAGAAATTGGAGACGGTTAAATATCGATTGTAATGGGTCTGTGCATTGTGAATTTATTCTGATGCAGAAAGTACCTCTTAGTGAGAGGCTCTGGTAAAATTGCGACATGAACTGAAGTAATCAGAAGCAGAATGTTTTTGTACTGGCCTTTCCGGAAACGTAGCACATAAGAATTTTCTTAGAATCTATTGAGTTAAGTTGTACATGGCGTTTTTATTCTATTTTCCCGTAATAATGGCTTTTTCCTCCCAATTAATATGCTGAAGGAGAGAAAATGATTTAGTTTAAAGTCATGTTTAAACTTGAATCGCAAGATATTTCTGTTTGTGGGAGTCTGTTGGGAATGCGGAGGAATAATATAGTGAGAAAAATAGCCATGTTTAAATTAAGTCATTTATTGGAAGTTTTGCCAAATTACTAACAACACAAGATTGACAGATATGGCAACTAGTTCTTTACTTTTATTTCCTTTCCTAAATACTTTTTAATTACTGATAAATTTGGCTGGATATGCTACTCAACCCTTTAATTTAGAATATGTATATTTGGAGAGAACTAACAGGTCAAGATATGCACAACAAAATAAAACTTGAACTGGAACACAAAAGTGCCAGATCAGGCAACATTGTATACCGACGAAAAACACGCTTTACTAAATACACGCGATGTGTTCACTAGATCTATTTATTCGCAGCTCCTGGTCACAGTCCGGATGACCTGAGACAAGCCAAGTACAACCTGTGGAGAGATGAGGACTGTGGAGCGGAGGACGTCTGGGGAGCGACGTTCAACAGCTCCACGCACCTCTGTGCCGGATACGCCTCAACGTCCATATCCAGTATTACCGCCTGCTTCGTGAGTAGAAGTTTTTTCCGTCTGTCTGTTCGTCTGTCTGTCTTTATGTCCACCTGTCTGTCTTGAGTATTACTGCATATTTTGTGAGTTTAATATCTATTTTTCGCTCATGCTGTCTGCTGCTTCTAACCGACTATTTTGTCCCTTAGTGTATCTCTCTAATATTGTCCATATTAGTAGATCATAACGTCCCAATTATTAAGGCGGAATATATTATTTATGGATTTACATTTCTTGCAGGGAGATAGTGGCTCCCCCTTAGTGTGCAAAGATGCAAACAACAGGTGGCATCTAGTGGGAATTACCAGTATAGGGCCTTACAACTGTGGCTCCACAAACGGTAAACCAACCGTGTTCACTCGAGTACAAGAGTACGAAGACTGGATTTACCAAATTGTAGGCAACATGAAGAGATGATAGTCCACTGACACTTTTTTTTAGTAAATAATATTTTTATGATAACTTGTACATAGCCAATATTTATAAGTGCCATAATCTTGTGGAAGTAGAACTGTGTTCGTGCAAAAAAGGAAATATTGAAGTATGTTCATTTTTTAAAAATTACATAAACCTCCACACATAGCCAATGCCACAGGACAGGTGCCACCATACAGTCCTCATAAAATCAAATGAAATTACATAAAATTTTACTAAAGCGGTAAGGAAGTTTTCGCCACGTGTTCACAACCATAAATTACTCTATCAACTTTCATCTATTACAAGTAAATAAATCAGTATTGCGTCCAAAAATAATTCATTCTTCAGTGAAATTAGTAAGTTATCTCCATTTTCCGCAAGATTGGGTTGGACATCAGATTTTCCATCACAATTTCTTGTTGAGTTTTTCAACAGTTTGTTTTTGCGTAATCGGTATGCAAATAACACAAATTGCAACAATGTACAAGCTCCAGTACATAGAATACCTGAAAAGAAAGTAAACTAAAGAGTTCATTGTGAGAGTGAAAGTTTAGAACAACTACTATTTTTTCGTTTTTTTTTTTTTTCACTGTTCAATTGGTTTTGTGAAAAATATTTTGTGAAAAATACAGGCATTTTTGTGAATTAGAGGAACACCATAGTACGTGTATTTAAAATAAATACCTGTCCAACTTTTGCTATCTACCAGTATGAAATACACACTTGAATTACAAATTTGAAATACTGTTCCGAAACAAATTGTCAAATTTGCAACACAATTTTAAATTCCAAATCTGCTAAAACTCATATTCCCTATGTTGAAAGTTTTGCTAAAAAAAATTTAGATCTATGTCATAAAATTATACTGTTCCAAATTTCTCTGGTCGAAAACAAATGGTCCCTCGTTCACGGGACCGTAACGAATAAAAAACCTCAAATTTTGAGCATTTGGCACACATTGACATTTT
This sequence comes from Haplosyllis leylae, assembly GCA_038406175.1. Taxonomy (NCBI): domain Eukaryota; kingdom Metazoa; phylum Annelida; class Polychaeta; order Phyllodocida; family Syllidae; genus Haplosyllis; species Haplosyllis leylae. The sequence continues at coordinate 10,034 of JBCAUG010712870.1, forward strand.
TTACGAGTGCTGATTTGTTGTTCCATTGAGCTGTGGAAGTGATGACCGTGCTGTCCTTTCTTTGAGTTCAATAAAAGCTTAGTTTCAGACGATACTCCAGACTGAAAGATTGGCAGTTAGAATTCTAATCCATTTGTGTTGAAAACGAAAACCCCGAATAAATACACTCACGTGTAAAAGTACATGGTTTCCTTAAAACTGCGAATCAGAAAAGCTCCGAGGGTAAATGCGATGCATAGATGTGGAGCCATCGTTGCGAAGATATCATAGATCCAGTGAAATCTTGTTCCAACAAAGTGCGGTCTTAGTTCTCGTCTCAACTATTGCAAACGGATAATAAATTCAGAATCATTACTAGGAATATTTTTGGGCTAAGGCTTATGTCATATGGAATGAGACCAATTAGCTGACCTGTCACTAAAACCACTAAAACCACACCATTTAGTAATTTAAATTTGTCGCAAAAGCTGGTAATGAATTTTAACATTTTCAGAAGTCCCTGCAAACAGTCCATGAAAGTGTTATGTGCAGAACGGATAATGTTTCACTTTGTTAAAGTCGATAAGTTCAAACATCTGACGCTTGCCGAGAGAAACATGTTCAGATGAAGTGAACGAGTCTTCATGCCGCAAGGTGAAATGAGATCGCACATTGACTTAAAAGGCTCATTCACACTGTGCGTTTTTTCTGATTGCGACTGCGATTTGTTTTTGCTTATAATGGGCTAGATAGGAGTTGATGACCATGTCACAGTCGCATAGTGTGAACGAGTCCTAACACAAAAAAAATCTGTTAATCTTTTTTCAGACGCTTAATCTGCATGTAATCAATAAGTCAACTGTTACAACTTGACTCAGGCAGGACATTATTACAAATATTTTTTTTTTACTTTACCTTGTGTTCGGCAGCTATAAATAAACCCAGGCCGATGAAACTCACGTAGAGACCAGGTTCCAAACCATGCCAAAATGCGCTGAAAAAATGCACTGCGAATATCCTATGATGATAGAAAGAAAAAGGGGATGTGAACAATTGATGAAATATCGATAACAACACAAAAAAGTATCAGTGTCATGCGACTATGTAATACTCAGGATTGTCTGCAGTGGCGGATCTAGGATTTCCCAGATGGGGGCACCAACCCCCAAGGTGGGGGCACCAACCTATTATTTTGCCAAATTTTCCCCGAAATCTGCATGAAAATGAAAGAAATTGGACTCAGAGGGGGGCGCGCGTCCCTAGCGCCTCCCCATAGATACGCCACTGGTCTGTATAATTTAGTCTGACTATATGGTATGACTTCAATAATTAACACGTATTCATAGCATTTTCTTTTCTTAAAAATCTCGTCTTACCTGAAGTTTACATTCCTTTCATAAACTACATATTTTAACCACTTGTGGGCAAATATATTCCAACTCCCCGTAAATGCACTAACACTTGGAGGCATCTGCAGAATTAACCATATTCATTACAGTAACCTTCCCTTTTAATTCCAAAAATATAGCTTTTAACCGAAAACTTGAGCCGTTAATGAACTGAAGGCTGGTCTTTTAAGATTTTCCAACAGGCTGGCGCCCTTTAACATGTGTCATGTTGGAAATCTGTAAATACCAGAGCCATCCCTAAGTATGCTTGAAAAATTCAAATGTCACTCAGATGTCTTTAATACAAAAAATTGTACAAAATTTTTCTTAGATAAATATTGGTTCTTTACTCGCGACTGAAAGTCGAATTTCTCATAGACCACTATTGTAACGGTTTTGTCAAAGCTTTCTAATCACCTCAAAAAAGTTCAAATTTACCGAAGTTCTTTCGGGGTTTCTAAATTTATAAATAGCAATAAATGTAATGTAGAGCTAAACTAAGCAAATCACTCGAAATTAGAAAAATAAACTCAAATGCTACTTTCCCGTAAATCTTTACAGCATTGTCACATTTGAATTATGATCTACTCACTTCAACAAACTTGGTCAATTGGGGCAATTTAAAGTAAAGGAAGTCTCTCGAAACCCATTACTAGAAATTAACGTGAAGTACGGTATCCAATCACATACACGGACACTAATTGCAATGCTATTTTATTCATAGACACCCTGATAATGCCTGGAAGAACAATGCCCATTAGTCAATTGCGGCGCCATATTTTACGTTCATTTCTAGTAATGCTTGAGGGATCACTCACGTGAACGTTCCAAAGGTCCATAGTGGAAGTTAAATCCCACTTGGGTTTCCCATCAACGTAATACACGCCTAATCCGGCCGCATTCTGGACCGCCTCAGCTGAAACCAGATAAACCATTAAAATGGTAGTGCTTCAGAGAGAATGGTAAAACAAGTGTACAGCTGTGCAAAAAAAGTCTTCCCATCTTACGTATTCGAGTTTTTCATGATACGATCACATTTACATTTTAAGCCTGAATTTGCATGCAGAAGTTCAAAAATTTTCAAAACGTTACCTCCAGTGTGATTTGAACTCATAATACTGACCAACATCGGATCTAAGGTTGAATGCTTTTCCAAATGGGCCACAGAGGCCTGTGCTACTTGGCAGACTTTTAACCGAAGTTTGTTTCATGCACTATTCACATTTGAAAAATCATTAAAGCATGTCTGATGTAAATTCTGTCTTATAATGTGAGATTTGATCTTATTGTGAAAAACTCGAATCACCAAAGCAGTGTGACGTCAATTGCAATAGGTGAAATCGGAAAATATTGCCAGGACAAATATGCATTCCGTACCTGTCCTTCAAGAAAACCCTCATTTAAAAATTTTGCCAGGATTTGTTAATGGTGAAGAATCGAATTTATCAAAAAGTCAAATGCAATGCAATCACAACAATGACTTTAATATTTACCAATCGATAGAGTTTTGTAAGCAGCCATAATAAATTGAACATTAACATTTTAAAACATTATTTTGTTATTAATGTCACCAATATTAACTCTTTTACTGTTTTGGGTCTTCTGTCACTTTGCGTCTTCTTCTACTTTATTGTCTCCTCAGGGAGGTTAGCTGCTGGAGCATGTAGATTCCATCTGCAGGGGGTGACAGCAGTTGTTCATGGGTGTCTTTTCGTGCACT
>JBCAUG010712881.1:0-13120 GCA_038406175.1 Haplosyllis leylae
TCCTGAACATCTGCCTCATCTTTGTCGTCATCCACCACTGGCGCAGCTCGGAGCGAAGATCCCAAAGTCAGCAAGATCAAAACTGCTGGAATGTAAAGAGTTGTCATCTTGAGCAAAACTGTAGTTGACAAACAACAATCCTCAACTCTGTGATTGCTCAGGCGATAAGCTTAGATTTAAGTACGTTTCTTCTGATCACGCGACATATGGCATTTTTGATTTTCGGAGTGCAGCCAAATCCCCAATGCCGTACTCGCGTTTAATGTTTTGTTTAGAGGCAAGGTGAACTGGGAGTAAGTTCCAAGCACAGAACCGATTGTTTCCAGAATAGATAAATGAACTATTCCCGTATCTTTGTGTTATTCCTTTGCAAACATGTTTTCAGAACTTTTGATAATGTTTTACTACTAAAAATTATAGAAGTTGTATCACAATATAGAAACGTTCGTATGGTTTTCTTCCTAACACTGTGAAAAGTCACAAATTGAACCAGGTGTTGTGAATTGGTGTCTGAATGAATGCTCTACAATCTGATGAAATGTAGTAAAGCAAAGTTCAATTAAATTTCGCAATTTTAGCAATACAGTTGCGCATTTGCTGTGTAAGCAATGGAAAAGCCAGTTTTATGTAAGTTGTTGATAAGATAACAATTAGACGTGCATGCTGTAAACAACGGAGAGAATTGGAACACTTGGCATGAATGAACAAACCGCTATCATAGAACTTTCACACCATGTTCCCGTGTGTCTTTATGACAAATTGCCCTTCTATTTGCTTACTGACGTTTATTTGAATAAATCCACACATATGGGAATATGGCGTGCGGGAACGAAGTGCGAATTCGGTTTACTCCATATGAGTCATTCTATGTAAATGGGCGAAATTCATTTTTGACGCCATATTGTAATGTATTTTTACATTTCTGTGACAAAGTGTGATGTAAATTGATATTTCTGAATGTATTTTTGTACTGAAACTCCACATCTTAATAAAAGTTATTTAATATTTGTGCAAAAGTATTGTAGTTTATATTTTTGCAGCGGATATTTTGAAGAATCTATTTGTTTTCTGTAAATGGGCATGATCATTGAGCACTATGATGAAGTCCACATAGAATCTAATTGATGATGAAGCAGTTGAACAAGACACCACTTTTAGGAAGAAATTGATTTCAATTAGAGATCACAGAAACAGTAACAAAATCTCGGCTATTTTACTTCAAAAAAGCAACTGACCACACCTTCTCCCAAAAAAAAGGGTGGGAATTAATATTTGCATAGTTCATAGCTAGGCTGGTCTGAACCAAAACACAAATCTTTGAATACTATACATTTTCTGCTTCCTACTTCAAGATGTTTCAGTGACATACAGCATTACCTCCTTCATCACCTAGAGAGATAAGTTTCTTTCGTTTTTCCCAGGAAACAAATTTTCAGAATTTAAAAGAGTAATATCTGGCCAAATAAAAATCAGTTTGAAATTATATTTCACAGGATTGCAGCTTGGAATGATATTAATTTGTATGCCAAGTTAAATAGATTTTTAATTAAGGCCTTACTTTTTATTACGAAAAATAGGTAGTGTGACGAAGTTTCGCCCATTTACAGAGAAACACTCATATTATCGGATTAAAATGTTTCAATTAAATCTGCTCTTTGCCGTAGAAAATCCCCATGTTAGTCCATGACTTTTTAACTGAAATGGAAGTATGGCAAAGGCGGGCCCCCGGTAAAGATTTCTCTAAACAAGCACTGTGTACTTATTAATTTGGTTCAGTTTATTGCTCCAAAATTAAATAGAACGTGTTGTGTGAAAACGTGTTTAATCTTTGCTCAAGTTGATTCATGATAATTTAAGTCAGCAGTTTTAAATAACACTTAAATGTCAATCAAAAACAATTGCAGGAACTGTTATGATAAACAAAATACTACACACACTTGTACACATGTTTCCTTTAAAACTGTTACTTAAAACTGGTCAGTTTTTGTGGTTGACAGTCAAACTTTTGGTCTTTTGTCACGCCATTTTGCCTGTCATCGAACCTCAAATGAAGCAGTGAACCGACGACACACCTAATAGTAGCAATAAATTGTAAAAAAAAACGTCAGCCCTCTTAAACTAGGACCAGGAATCTGTATCGTATTTCACTACTTCGCACATTTGTATTCCTGACGTAGTATTACCTGGGCGGATAAATGTATGTTTGTACAAAATATTCCAGTCAGTTGTTGTATTGTAGAAAGGTGAAAACCATTTAACCAATCAATTTGCGCTATTTTATTTGAGGCTCAATTGTAACTCTGAAAGGACGACGAGATCGCAAAGAAATGTTTATCATTTAAACGTTATGTATTCGAATAAACGTTGGATAATTACACAGATTTAAAGTGCGTAAATCAAGTGCCCAGTAAACCACGATCTCATGGCCCCGGAAACGTCAGTTCCGTAAAGTACGGTAGATGCTGCATTCTCAACCCGCACGATCTGTCCAGCCGTCAGTTCCATACTAACGGTGGCTGAACCAGAAGGACCTTCATTCGAGTTGCCCGTGTAGGTTTCCTTCAGGGCAAATTTTACTTCATCCACCAAAAACCAAAAAGTGCCGTGGTTACTGTTACCTTCCTTGTTCACAGAAAACCTGCAGCATGAGAGATAATTCTTACTTAACGTCCTCTGAATATTGAATATCTATTTGTGATATATAGTAGGACTCTACTAGCTTCATGTCCTTTTATTTATGGACAAACAACAACTAAAAACCAATAATTCGTTTTATTTGGATGACTCACGTGTAGTAGCCATGAACAGGTGCCGTGTACATCCCCAGTACTGTATTGAAATGACCGCCAGGGTTGACTGGGGCCGAATCCCAGACAATTGGTTCATCAGGTGATACAGATATGGAATCGGCGCTGATCGTGGCCAGAAACATCGTATCAGCTAAAAACAATGAAAAAACCCTTGTTGATTGTTTTGCCAGAAAATCCCAGATCATATCTTTTTTTCAGTACAGAACAAATGGTGGTCCATGGAAAGGACTTTTAAGTGGAAACCCACTCGCGAGTGACTCTACAAAAACTAGATACATGTGCATAACATACCAGTCATCTGTTTGTCATCTGTCCAGGCACCAATGGCTTTATTCAAAGTCTTTTTAAGTGCAATGATTTCTCTTTCCATTCGTTCCTGTGAAAATAAATACGGGATTAAAGCTACGCCTAAAGTTTGAAACCTGTGGTCTTTTGATTTGAAGTCCAGCGTAGTTAACGCTGGGAACCACAGTCACATGTTTTGTTTTCCTGCACCATTGATTTCAAAGAATTCCATTGCAACTGAAAACATTTGTTTCAAATATCTCACATTTATGTTATAATGTCTTCGGTATTTACCTCGAGACATTTCATCCTATCAACGAGAATGTCATATTCGTTGGTCAGTGGAGCAGCAATCAAGCTTTCAAGAGTGAGAAGGACAAAAATAGTCCAAAGATGATAAATCATAGTTTTCGAATATTCTTTTCACAAAGAACAAATAGTGATCTGAAGAAAAAAATTTGGACGAGGCCTATGTTCATGTCACTAAAGACTTATCGGAGCATAAGATACAATGTGAAATTACATGGCGTGTAAAACACGAGTCATACATACGTCAGATTTGTTTCTCCTACAAATGGGGGTTCTTTTATAATTGAAGGTTTGTAGAATATTTTCCTTTGGTTTGCTTTTGTAACTAATATATAATCAAATTGAAAGAAAGAAGTAGAATTCAAAATGATGGGGTACGCTGAAATGAAACTTCTCCTGATGTGCATACTTTCATTAAGAAAATATCTGTGGAAAACATGACGCGCGTAAGCATCAGATCTCCAACAGGGTGATCCATTCAAAGTCCTAATTTTCTGTGAGAAAAGTGCATTTGTCAAGCACTGATGGAGATGCAACCATTCTTAACAATAAGATAAAGTCAGATTGTTAAGGTTGTTTAATATTTTTATGTGAATTATATACAATATCATGTAAAAACATGTTGAGTTTTAAATTAAAATTTTAAATTTAGGACAAAGAATGTAATTTTTGGAACTTCAAGAAACAATTTGAAAAAGATTACGCATACCCATTTTATTTTTCTTCGTTTAAATTTATTGCAAATTAAATTGACAATCGCAATGCAAAATGAATCCTGCCGAGAGTGAGAACAGATCTTTTACAATGCGTACAGCAGATGTCCAGTGAACCAGGAATAGAGGTATCCAGTGACATCTGTGCCATACACGACAGTAGATATGATGTTCTCAACTCTGACGATCTGTCCTGCTGTCAACTCAATGTTAATGGTGGCAGATCCATCTGGGGCGGTGTCGCTGTTAATGGTCTCTATGTCTATTTCCGCATACCTAACTTCGTCAACCAATAGGAAAGACGTACCACTGTTTTCGTTGCCACTTTTGGTAACAGAAAACCTGAAGGCGAAATGACAGTAAAAATTACACAAAATCTCACTTTGTAGTTATGTCACAATTTGTTGTTCCGTGCCGCGTCTCTCATTTCCATGCCTCAGTAAAGGCGTACTGACTTGTGCTTTTTCATTTATTTTGCCTAATACTATGGATTTCATATGTTTTCATTGTTACCAACTAATTATTTATTTATTTACAAGAGGAAATATGCACAGAGAGGCTAAATTATCCTAGTTCGTAATTGTAGAACCAATACATTAGTATACTCGAATGAAATACAGTTTGCAATTCTTGTACATTTCCTACTTGGTTTAGTATTAATACTTTCTTCACTTACTGATAGTAACCATTAGTAGGTGCAGTGTAGGCTCCTAGTATGGTGTTGAAATGACCACCGGGGTTAATAAGAGCGGTATCCCAGATGATCGGTTCAAATGGTGATATTGACACAGATTCAGCACTGATAGTGGCTAAGAACAGGCTGTCAGCTGAAACCAGTTTACATCAGTGTTTAGGGTAGCGAATTAACAACACAATGTCTGTGCTTTCTTTCAGAGGTAACCACCCCATTGAAGGTTTTCGTGAATTCATCATCACCCGACTAGCGTATTTGCGCACTTACCCGTCATCCGTTTGTCATCTTTCCAGGCGCCAATAGCTTTATTCAGCGATCTTCTCAGTTTTGTATTCTCTTCTTCCATTCGTGTCTACTTGTTATAAAATATAAAATTGATTATTGACATGAAAATTATTATTAGCAAAATGTTATTTCTAAAAATGAATGCAGACGTCATCTTTAACTAATATTACCTCTCGTGCCTTAATTGTTTTCATTTCATCCTGCATTGTCACAAAATTTTATGATATTTCACCAAGAGAACTCACCTGGGTAAGCTCCATTGTTTTTGTCAGAGTCTGGATTTGGTGCTGAAATTGTAGTTTCATGCAATTAGAACTTGGATTTGTAAGTAGATTGTGCTCGATATTAAGTAAAGACCACGGCTGATTACCTCCAGAGTTTTAATCCTTTCATTGAGAGAGGCTTCGTCTTCCGCCGCTGAACCAGCTTCCGGTGAGCTGCCGAAAGTGGGAATGGTGAAAACGAAGCAAAGCTGCAAACAATTCATTGTAAGCTGTTGCTTTTTGAAAAAAACAAGTAGTGAATGAAAAGGAATTGTGAAATTTGTTTAATAAAATAACAGGTGGTTACCGACATTAAAGTCAAATGAAAAAAAAAGATTACACGGTGCCCAATAGAAATGCCATACTGACAATATTGGTGTGAAACAACGGTCCTGAAGCTCCATTCTTGTGATGGTTTCTTCTGCTTGTTTTTGATGGTGTTCAAATGCAAGACATAAGACATCGATGTTAATCCATCAGCTTACGTAAATTAACCTATTCCGAGATTGTGAGGTTACAATCAAAATCCTGCCAGTATGATTTTTGAACATTTTTAAGATGAAGAACCGAATTTAACAACAGTGTTTATTCTGTGTTTATTCTGCTTCTGCTTTCAGTAACAAAAAATTAATTTATGTTTTCTTTCTCTTTGTAGGTAAGAGTTTCGAAATAATTCTGAATTGTTGGATCTTCTTTGGGACATCAAAGGTGTAGACTGGTATTTTATGTACATTTCACAAAAGTGAGTAGTTTGCTTTCATATAGATCTAACTGAGTCCAAATTTAGATCTATTTGTTGAACTCTTACTGATGCTCGAGTTTTGTTACTGATTTTGCTCTAACATGTGGAACAGCAAAGATGAACAGAAATTCAGCACTCGAATACAGCATCATGATGCGGTTCTCCCTGGCTGTTGAGGGATTTACCAATTGATATTTATCCGGGAACATTTTGTCTAATTTTCCGACACAGTTTATTTCGGAAATTGGGTGAATTGGTCTTAATTTATTGTCGATGTCTCTGTGTGCGCAATGTTAGTTGTCATTTTTTACACGCATTTTTTAATTTAAATCTACTGTTGTAATGTTATATATTAACAATCATACTCCAGTGCATGACCTAATGACCCCAGGTAAAAAAAAGTCGCGAGAACATTTAAATATTTGACACAAGTCGAGTTACAAATCTGAATGAAACATGACTGTCATCGGCAGATCAATCTACTTAGCTGACAGTTTCATGCAAATTTTACAATCATATCTAATGTGAGGAAAATACCGTTTAACTAAATTGAAAAGGGCTCAAGATCGCTGTTTATACATTCAGCTGTTTATTACGATTCAGTGAATACAGATATTAGAAGACGATGTTTAAATCGAGGATTTTTCAGTCACTTCGCTTGCCCCGAAATTGGAGAACGATCTGAAACCTTCGCTAGTTTAGTTCTGCGAGAATATGTGCATATTTCCTAATTAGATTTTATTGAACCCAACTCAAACTATACTGATTCAGTGATCTTTAAAATTTATTAAGGTTTACTTTGGAATGAACAAATACATATTTCATTGAGAACCTTTACAAAGCATACAGCAGATGTCCAGTGAACCAAGATTTCATGAATCCCCCAGCATTGGTTCCGTAAAGTACCGAGGAACCCCGGTTCTCCACCCGTACAATCTGTCCGGCCACCAGTTCAACGCTAATGGTCGCAGAGCCGGAAGGTAAACTGTTGCTATTGCTGGTGTCCTGTGCATCTTTGTATGCGAATCGTACTTCATCCACCAAGAACCAAAATCCTCCATCGTAATTATTTCCCTCCTTGTTCACGGAAAACCTGACGTTCAGAACAAAAAGGAATGTTGGTGTTTGTTGCATATTCAATTGTTACGTCTACGTTTGGTCTTTCACTCTGATGTTCGCTGACAATTATGAATTAAGCTCTAGCATTTGGAACAAGCAAAATGGTCAACGTTCTCACTGATAGTAGCCATGAACAGGCGCAGTGTACATTCCGAGTATCGTGTTGAAGTGACCACCAGAGTTGATTGGAACTGAATTCCACACGATTGGTTCCTCAGGTGCTACTGACACAGAGACCTCACTGATTGTAGCCAAGAACATGCTATCGGCTGAAAGCATTTACAAAATATAGTCACTATTGCAAATTAAAGCTGTTGGCTGTCAGGACGCAAGTATCGTTTTGAATGTAAACCATTTGTCTTTGTTCAACTTTTAGAATCCATGAACATTTTTTAAAAAAAACTGAGACTTACCGGTCATTTGCTTGTCATCAGCCAGGACACCGAAAACTGCCAAGGGGATCATCCTCAGTTGTTCTTCAAACCCAGCCATCCGTTTCTGTTTTACATGAGCAAAGTGAAGAAGTAAACAGAACTGAAATTACGAGCAAAGCAAGCTTCTGCACTTATTCATGCGTTGACCTAGCCTGAATTTTGTACTACAATTAGAAGCAAGCAAACATTAGAATGTCGAAATAATTAAGGAAATTACCTGTGTCGTTTCTTCGTTCTTTCTTAGTGCTGCAATCTCTTTCTGTAACCGTAAGACAAAAATAATACAAAGTGTTCTCGTCGATAAATTTATGTTAGAATGTTGCATCGATTGAACTGTGTCATTTAACTTCTTTCTTGTTCAGGGTTTAAATTGTGAGCACGGAAATATTTCCCCGATCATTCCTTCAGAACCCAAAAGAAGCGTAAAAATAGGGTCATGTATGACTGGATGCGCATTTGGTACAAGATAAGTAACTGCTGCAGTCGCCTCACAAAGAATACCCATTCAGTGAAGCTGCCGTTGACAAAGGTGGTGTTTCTTACCTTCATTATTTCCATCCTTTTCATAATATCGGAGTCTTCTACCAATGGAGCAGCCTGCACTAAAGTACCAACATTGAGAAGAATAAGAAGTATGCCAAGGCGGAAAATCATTTCGAATAGTGTTCCTTGGCGCTAAATCTGTGCGCAAAATGTGTAGATTGTGGTACAGTAGAATATGCGATGTTAAGTAAGATTTAATGGTCCGAGAAGTGTTTGTTAACGGTGAATAACACACAGAGAGCCCGAAGGCCTCGAGTGCGTTAGTAAATGTAACAAACACTTCGAGACTGTTAAATTACTTACAGAATGGCTTCATTAGTTACTCAGTACAAGGAGTTACTCAGTATAAGGAGTAAACCCAAAAACTTTTACTTATATTCACCTGAAAATTATTAGCTGTGCTGTTAACGGTGAATAACGCACGGTTAAAACAATAGAATCCGCGCCAGCCGTTCTGTAATTACACGGAACAGATACAAACTGCCTTAGAGATGTCATAATTTTAAAAAATACAAGTTCTTATTCGCATTATTTTCTGTTCCAAAGACAGATACAAAATTGTTCTTATTGTAAAGGCTGGCACTAAAATTTTGAAACATCTTAAACCTTCTGCAGAATGAGAAGGTTACAGTGGATTAGTAGCAGGATGATCGTCTACTTCAATAAAACAAGCAGGGATAGTGGTCAGAACAATATTCAGTAAAGCCCTTGTTTTACTTATTTCTACAGGTACTTTTTCTTTAATGTGCATTTTAAACAGTTTACGTCTGTATGCCTGCATTCATTTCCCGTATTTGTCATCAAAGCGGGGACATGAGAGGTGTCATTTGTTAGCGAGAGATAGGGAACATAGACGAAAAGATAAAGGTGAAACAAACATTAACAAGGGCTTCTGTTGGATCACATTGTATTACCTTTGCCTTGACGTTCAATTTTTACCAAAATAAGGTGAAATCTTCTTAGTTATTTGAAAATTCAACCTCCTCTAAGAATTGTTGAATGACCAGATCAAAAATGTGAACCGATTTTGTATTGTAAAAGAAATGTTCTAGAAAGGACAAGCTTGCGGTGCCTATCATCACCAAAAGACGGAAGTTTTGCTTTATTTCTGGAAACTACAAATATTTAGAATTAAATGTTTCGAATATATTTATTGAGACACTTCACAATGCGTAAAGTAGGTGGCCAGTGAACCATGAATACATTTCTCCTTCGTCATCGCTTGATCCGAAAATCACCGTGGATCCGTAATTCTCGATCCGAACAATCTTTCCAGAATTATCAAGTTGCAATGAGAATTCATTTATGTGGGGAATAATCATGTGAATGTTACACTTCTAATAGGCTATTACTATTGATTTAAGTTCTGATTTTTCATTTTCACAGAGCTATGATATCGATTAATAATTGTTCACAAACTGATTTTTCACCAAAATTTGTACCACATTTGCATGGATGCAAATAACTACTATATAATTCTGTGCTTATCGTGAAAAACTCGAATGTGTGATAGTGTAACATTTTTATAGGTATCCATGTAGTGAGAAGCCCCATGGGAACTTCTCTAAATTGATATTTCGTTTTGAGATAAGCTACCTCAATGTCAGTTTCTATTGACCAGGGGGTACCAACAAGGAAGAAGACATAAACAATGGAAAATCTACATTGACAGATACCGCGTAAATGAAAGTGGTGCATTGAAAATGCTTTGCCTACGTGTAGTAACCACGGACAGGAGCCTCGTACATTCCTAATATGGTATTAAAGTGACCTCCGGGGTTGATTGGAGCCACATCCCAGATAATCGCTTCCCCTGGGGTTACTGAGACTGAGTACTCACTGATAGTGGCCAAGAAAGTAGTCTCGGCTGAAAATAAGAAATTCAAAGGGTCATTCGTATCGTGTAGAGTACAAAAACTTAGATGTTGTTACATTGATTTTGAGCGGAATTACCAGTCATCTGCTTGTCATATTTCCAGGCACCAACAGCTGCATCGAGCGACTTTCTCAGTTCAACATTCTCATTCTCCAGTTTATCCATTCGTCCCTTTTGTGTATAATAAAGGGAATACAGATGATTTTTGGGGGGAAACACAAAATAGTAAGGAAGATCGACAGAGATAGCTATTCGCACCACATATTTTGGAATTCGAAGAATACAATTATAAAGTCATAAATCTGTTTGCAGTACTAAGTTACCTGTATCATTTTCTCACTATATCTGAGCATCTCAACTTCATTTAGTAACTGCAAGGAAAATTTGACATCACAAGACGCGTAAACGACACAAAACGACAAAGCGTGACCAATGTACAGACAGACAGACAGACTGAACCTTCTTTTAGATACGAGACAATCCTATCTGGCCAATGTTCTGATTATTTCTCAGCATCGTGATTTCCATCTGTATTTATAGAAAACATAATGTTTCTACTATGATAATGGGGGCAATTCTATTAATATGAAGGTTTGCTACAGTGGTTACTGGGAATAATCTAAGAAAACCGAAAATAAATTAAATTTCGGCATGTCTTACTTCGTGGTGTTTTATTTGTTTTTGGCAACGTCTTTTGGGTATTTGAGAAATGTTACTTACCTCCTGGATGTTTAATCTTTCCATCACATCATCGAAGTCTTCTGCCGAATAAGCAACTTCAATTCGGCCGACTGTGAGGAAAATGAGAAAGACACAAACGCGAAAAACTATCTTTTGAGACATTTTGCCTTGACGTTGAAAGTCTTAACTTTTGATGTTTAAAGCTATTTCATGGTGTGAACTGAATTTTTTGTTACACTTTACAGAACACAAAGTCCGCACAGACGTCATCAGGGCCATGCAGCCTGATTCAAAGTGAACATCTCTTTATTTTTCTCCCAAACAGTCAAAACGTGAAAATTTTCAATTATATCATTCCAATTCATACATTGTGAAGGACCCAGGAGTTTATTCAACTCGTGAATGTGTTTTATTTCTCTTTTCAAAATATTATATAGTTGATAGAATTGATTAATGCTTAACGTTCGTTTGCAGTCGTATTCTCGTCTTGCTCTGATACCGACTTGAGAATAGCATTTGTTAAGCGACGAAACAGTATCTTGAAACGATAAGATAAGCCCTTGGCATAGCTTGGGATCATTTGATTTGATATTGTTGGCAGTTTGTTTGACTACAGTCTTGATCAATAGGATGAGGGGTTCGAGAATCTCTTTCCCAAATCTGGAGACTCGACACTGTTTTGCGTACTTACATTTTCAAAACAAAGGGCACAAATGGCGAAACAAGATCTGTGTATCATTTGCTATGGTCGCTCGATTCAGTCTTTGTCTGTTTTTAATCAAGCAGAGGTAAAGGGTTCGTCAATAGTATCGTATCCCAAGCAGCCAATCAGAACAGCGTGTTGTGGGCGGATGGAAAGATGCTCCTTACACACCCCAAACTCCCCCCAACACTTCATCGGGGATAGACAAATACTCTTACATGAGAACCTTCCGGATTGACATAATTTAAAAACATTGTGGCATAATACCAAAGGAGCCAATCACTGCAAAATGTGATGGAGGGACAGATAGACATACAGACAGACATTAACAACTTAAATTTTCAATAGATTATTTAAATCTCCCTGGCATTCTGGAAATTGAACTTTTCCTATTTTCACGGTGAAGAGCAAATATTGTGTAAGCCGACCGTAAATGTCAGGTTGTGTTGTGTTGAAAGGATGAATAGTTTGCCGTTCATCTATGCAAATGATAAAACGAAACGGAGATTTTTTAAAGCCCTTTATTTCTGAAAAGATGACAGTGGAAACTTACAAATACTTCAGAAAATAAAAGCTCAGGTTTTTTTAATCATCAACACACTTCTACAATGGATAAAGTAGATGTCCTGTGAACCATGAGTACATGTTGCCCTCCTCACTAGTTCCATACAGTAACGTAGACCCGTGGTTCTCCACCCGTACGATCTGTCCAGCCCTCAGTTCAACGTTGATAGTTGCAGATCCTGAAGGGTGAATATCAGAGCCTACGTACAAATCATTTTCTGCGTATCGCACTTCATCCACCAGGAACATGAAAGTACCATAATACTCGTTTCCACTCTTGGTCACAGAAAACCTAAAAATATGGGAAGATATTTTTACATGCTGAAAAATTAGCGTTGAAAATTTGAAAATCAACTTCAATTTTGCAAAACTGAAGAAACTTTTCACTGACGTGTAGTAGCCATGGATAGGCGCCGTGTACATCCCTAGTACTGTATTAAAGTGACCGCCAGGATTGATAGGAGCTGAATTCCAGATAATCGCTTTCCCAGGTGTAGCTGAGATGGAGTACTCACTGATAGTAGCCAAGAAAGTACTCTCGACTGAATAGAAGGAACGAAAAGAGTCAGAAACGAGAAAAAATAGAAAAACCCAATTGAAATTCTTTTGGTATTCTGGCTCAATAGCAAACATATTGTAGTTTTTGAGCGTACCAGTCATCTGCCTCTCATCTGTTCTTGTACTAACGACTGCATTGAGTGACTTTTTTAGTTCAACACTCTCATCTTCCAGTTTAGCCATTCGTGCCTGTTGTGTACAATTAGAAAGTCGAGGTTAATATCACGAAATACGGCATATATTGCTTTCTATTACGTATCTGCAGTACCTCAATTCATGTTGTGACTGTCTTTTAATATTTTCAAGACTGTGACATATCTTACCTCCATTAATTTCATCCTTTCCACCACACGATCCTGATAGCCTATATCTGGATCAGCCTCCACATTGTGAAGAACAAGAAAGATACAGAGGCAAAAAATTATCATTTCAGACTTGCTTTTGCCTGAACGCTTCGAATTCATGTGAAAAAGTAACCGTATTTAATCAAATGACTATAATATGGTACAAAACGAACAATTACACGGTGCAGAGTCAAAAT